>CAUJNA010001587.1:0-66753 GCA_963377175.1 Effrenium voratum | reverse complement strand
GGGAACAGAGATAAGATAGGGTTGGAAGGAACGTGAAAGAGATGGAAATATGATGAAAGAAACCGAGTGAAAGAGAAGATCCCATACCTTCCATCCCGCTCCTTTGTCGCTTACATGTCAGTCCTGTCTTTCACCTCTGTACCAGCTCCCAATATACACACGAAGGGAAGAGGGTGAGAGGAGCTGGAGGTCATGTTCCAAGAGATACAATTAGAGGAATTAATATAAGATAGTAATATAAAATAGCTTTTCATCTTAGTTCTTCCTTCTGGTTCCTTCGTTACCTTTCCAATTCTAAAGTCGAGAGTTAACAGGAACCAGAATGAACTAGAAAGAGAAGAAAGAATTAAATTGAAAACAAAATGTAAAAGAAATAATAAAAACAAGAAAGAAAAAGGAAATTAAGAAAGGAAAAAGGGTCTTGTGTACCCGCTATTACAGAGAAGCTTGACATCTTATGGAAATAGTTTGTGATTGAAGTAAAAGAAAGGTCCTGATTTCCAGGTCTTAGAGTTAGAGGTGAGACTTAGGGACAGAGATAAAGTGACCTCACATTGTCACACCAAATGCTTTCTCTTTTACTTGTCTCTCGACTCATTCTAATCCTCTATTCTCACTCTCCAGATCCTTAACCAAGTGAAAGAGACCGAAGGGACAGGTAAAAAGGATCTGGAAAGCCATCCATCTCATCCTAACACCTCAAAGAGTGAGAGGAAAGACAAATATAATATAATCCCAAATAAACAAACAAATGAAATTAAAAAGGGAAAACAGATAACCATAAAACAAGAGATAAAGAAAGACAAATATAAATATAAAATAGAAATGTAAGAAAGAGAGAGATATCGCTTTTACAGAAAAGATTAGAATAATCAATAAAACAGAAATAAACATAATGTAAAAGAAAGATATAAAAGAAAAACCATAAAGAAAGAACAATAAATAACCAAGATAAACAATAAAACAGATATTAATAGTAAACATACAATAAACAAGAAATAGATGAAAGGGAGATGATAGATAAGTAAAAAGGCTTGTCTACATACTGTTCCTTCCTACCTTCAATGGTGACTCTCTTTCCTATCTTTTGCTTTCACTTTTCACCCGCCATTATGTCGGTTCCGAAGGAAGAGCGGGTGGTAAAGCAAAAGGATAGAGATGCAATATTAAGAAATAGACCATGAGATACAACTTACGAACGAAGAGAGGAGAAAGATGTCCATGAGCTGCCCAGAAGCCTCTATTCTTGGCTTGGCAGCGGACAGGATGGTAAGAAGAGGAAAAGATCCTACATTTGGGGCTTCTCTATAGTCTATTTCTCGTTAATAATGTTGGGTACGAAAGTAGCCCCAAAGATAAATAAGATATTAATATGAAAAAGAAAGAAGTAAAGATGAAATGATGGGAAGGTCAACCGTCGATGGTAGTGAGATGACGGTAGAAATGGACCTTCCCTCACTGTTTCTTTCCTTCTCTTAATCTATGATTTCCTCGTAAATCCGCTGTCATAATGTTAGGTAAGGAATAGATGGATTCTGAAGTTAGCGGATTTACAATAGAAACTGGGAAAGGAAAGCGACCGGGACAAGATAAGGACATGACCAACAGGAAATACAAGTCCCTTCTTCCTTACTCCTCCACGTCGTAATTCCTTGGGAACTTGAATGGTAAGGAAGGAAGAATTAATAGGTGAGTGACTAAGATACAGAGTTAACAGCATTCTATAGACACGTTCCCTTCCTATCATTAATGCCCGACAGGGAAGGCAAGGAGGAAGGTTCTCTTCCTCTAGTGCTAGCCTTTATCCCAGTCTCCATTGCATGGAAGGGAACGGTGATGAACATACCGGACACGAGCTGGTTTAACCCTTCCCAGCTGGGTAATAATAAAGGAATTGAAAGATACAAATTCTATTAATAAAAACACTAATAAAAAGATAAAAGAAATGACAGATTAATAATTAAAAATGAATGGTTATTACAGAAAGGGGCGGGACAAGCCCTGAGAGTTGGGTGCGAGAATCATGTCCTAACAGCATCTTATTTCTCTTTCCTGCCTCTTTAACTTCTCTATCTGGGATCACTGACATGCCATCCCTCACTCTCTGTTCTTCCTCTCTTCTCGTTAACTCGTGAATCAAGGGTGAACGAGGGAAAGAACTAGCCGTTAACTTCCAAGCCTTACCTCACTCCGTCTGTTCCCTATCTCTCGTGAATTATATTGGAGAAGATTCCATGGGAAGGAGAGTTAACCCTTAGAAGCGATCCGTGTGCTGGGTTAATAGCGTCCACCGGCAGTTTCTACCTCATGGTCTATCTCTTTGGGACACTAACCACCTGTCTAACCTTCCGGAAATTCCAAGGGCAGCGAAGGGATGAGGTGGACTGGCCGTCTCTTCCCATTCTCTTTCCACTTCTTTTAATTCATCTGGATCATCGACGGTGGAGAGGGTCCAAGAGAATGAATGGGAAAGCCGTGGAGCCGGGTCATGTGTGTCCCATCCCCACCGCTTGGAAGCGTCTGTAAGCTTGGGACACAAGACCCTGAGAACTTGGATGAAGAAGTCAAGCCTTTGGTAACAGCCTGGCGTTAATTGACTTCTTCCTCTCTCCCGATCGCTTCACTCTCTCACCGCCGTTCCTCCGCACCCCCTCCCATTCTATCTTTCATTGTCACCTCATTGCCTCACAGCTCCATTCTATATCCTGGAAGCTGTGGACAAAGGCAATGAGGAAATGAAAGAGAAGAATGGCATGCCTGGCCTAACCTCACTATCTAATATCTCTCCCTTATCCTTCCAGTCTTTTCTGGAGAGTAGATAGTGAGGGTTAGAAGTGAGTGAAAGGAACGGCATCTATTAATCCCTCGCACCCTTCTATTTCCCTAAGATATTACATTGGGTGCGAAGGGATGGAAGAGATGGCCTGTTCACCCTCTTTCCTCTGTTAGTAATTACATGGCTTAATGGAGGGTGAACAGGAAGGTAAAGAGAAGAGACTGACCAAGAGATAGGAAGGACTGACTAACGATGGGAGGGAACGCTATCATATCTTCCTCTTACCGTCTCACCATCTCCTCTCACTCTCTTGGATCGTGTGGGAGGAGATAAGGTGGTTAGACGGTGAGGAAGAGGATAAGGGAAGAGAGATGATGGTAAGGACCTGTCCAAAGTGAAAGACAAAGAAAAGAACAAGAGATGACAGGTCCATCATCTCATCCTATCATCTACTTCCTCATTCTTCCCTTTCCATGCATTGGGAGTTAGCATCTTTCTCTTTCTTTCTCTTTACCATCTTCTCCCAAATGCAGCAGGGAAAGGACGAAGGCACGGGAGGTCTATCTATTGGCTTCATCAGAATCCCTTTATCTGCCAATGGCCTCCCGTCCCTATCTGTTCCCTTCATCACGCTCTCATCCTTCCCTCTGTCCAGGATGTAGGCAATGATGAAGAAGGAAAGAACAGGCTATAGAGAGGCCTGTCAATGGGAAAGAATGAACCCGGCCGCGGGATGGTGTAAAAGATGGAATGAATAGAAAGGAAATGCTTCTAACCGTTCTCTCATCACCCTCCGTGCTCTTCACTCACTCATTTACAATGTAGAAAAGGTAAGGTGTAAAGAGAAAGGGAAAGATATGAAGGAAGCACCTCCCGTCTCTCTGTTAGCTCGGTTTACGTTCTTCTCCTTTGCAAAGATCGAGAGACGGGAATTGATGGAGATAGAAGTGTTGGGTGACCGAAGGAAGCCTTCCCGTTCCTCATTTCTTCGTCTCTTTGGTCACCTTTTCTATCTTCCCTTCTCTCTTTTCTTTATTATTTGTTTATTTCTTACGTCGTTATTCCTCATCCAAAATACCAGGAAAGAAAGCAATCTGTGATCCAAGAGAATTCAACAGTGGAAAAAGCATTTAAGGAACTTGGAAGGAATGGTATTAGCTAGTGAATGAAACGAGCGAGGGATCGAGAGAGAGGAATAGCATTCTCTTTTCTCTTTATCTTTTGGTTTCTTTCTTTTTTATTATTATTTGTTGACTTTATGAGAACCCTCGACTTTAGGATGAGGAAGTGTATGTGAGAGAAGAAAGACCCAATATTTCTATCCTTTTATCTCTGTCTTTAGGTCGTACCTCTCCATGCCATGCATTCATGCTTCCCAGAAGTGCTTCTCTGTGAGGTAAAAGGAACATGAAAGGAAAAGGCATGGCATGTGAGTGACGAAGGAGCGGTCACCTGTTCCCTTCATACGTGCCTTCCTCCTTACCCTCTCTCTCCGCTCGCGGCCGGAGGTTGACACGAAGGCGTGAAGGAGGAGTAGAGAGACAGGGAATGGTAAGGAAAGGAAGATAATGAATCTCTTGGACACCTTTCCGTTCCTTTCCCTTGGTCAGGCCTTTTCACTCTGTCAAGACTCATCTCTCTAACCGTGATGCCTGACCTAGGATTGGAAAGGAAGCGAGGCAAGAGCTTCCCCATATGCTGTCTCCTCTTCTCCCTCTGGTTCCTTCCCCACTCTATCCGTTCCACGTCAGTGAGGAGTGGGTATGAAGGAACTAACAGACGACAGAGGAGGGAGAAGAGCGGAGCGGAGTCACTTCGTTCGTTATCTGTCCTTGCTCTTCTCTTTCCATTACATTCCTCTCGCTTCGGAGATAGGAGGAAGCGATGAGAGGAATAGAAGTAATGGGAAAAGAGAAGGCAATGGCAAGGACACTCCATCCAACCCATCCAAACAGCGAGTGAAGAGAGCTGAGGATGGGAAGTGTAGAGATGAATGAAAGCGATGACCAGAGCTTTCCCTTCTCTTTTCCATGGTATCTTCCCCCTTGCCTTCTCGCTCCTGTCGGACCAGCCGTGAAGGCGGGGGAGATAGAAGAGCGAGGGTTGGGTGAAGATACAAGTCCTTTTTCCCTCTCATTCTGTGTCTTGAGAAGCCTGCAAACCCTTGAATCGAATGGAGATGAGATGAAGAGATAGATAAAGGGTCAGGCTTCTCCCATCTATTTCCCTGTCACTCTTTCCACTGTCCATCATTCATAATATTGACTGACTATAGACATGACCTAGAGAAGACTGGGACAGTGGGTGACAGGAATTAACCAGAAGAAAGCGAGGGCATGAAGGTGTACATTGGACCAGCCTTCGTCTGCAGGCACTATTCTCTCTCTTTCACTGCCCTCGACTTCTGGATCCTTCACGTGCGAGAGGTAGAGCCCGTGAATTAAGGCTTACCAACATGCCGCCGGCCATCTCATTCCTTCTGCCACATTCTCTTTTCCTCTGTTCTTTGTCTTTGTGGGAGCTGGGATCAACAATCTGCAAACATAAGAACCCAGCTCAGGAAGGAAGATACGTTAGGCCGTTCCCTTTCATTCATTGCTTCATTCATGGTCAGCCACTGGCCTAACTCCGTCTCTCGTCCTTTCCTTTCCCATTATCTCTTTGCTTTGTCGGGCGTTATTATCTTCCCTTCGTACCTCAGAAATAAAATGATAAAAGAAATGCCCGACAATAAAGCAAAGAAGGGAAAGGATATGATAAGAACGAAGTGTCCCTTCTCCCTCTATCTCTTCCACCTGTTCCTCCACTCACCGCCGTTGGCTCTGTATCCTATCCACTGTGGAAGAGAGATGACTGACGAAGCGAGAACCTGAGGGACGAAGGAAGAGAGCAAATGAGAGAGAAGGGAATGAAAGAGAGATAAAAGACTAGAAAGATAAATAACCATAAGATTTCTATAAAATGCCAATAATAAAGTTGTAGATTATAAAATATATGAATTTCCAAGATTCTAAAGTTTACAATAAATAATAAAAAAGCAAAAGAAATAAATAAAAGAAAAAGAATAATAAAAGATGAAAAAGGAAAGACACAAACAATATAAGATAAGCAAATAAACATAAAGAAAAGAAAAAGATAGGAAAGTTATTCCTGATCCAATAGATGACAGGTAATTCCAGGAATGAAAAGAATCTGGAAAGGATGGGATTCTTCTTGGCATAACATTAAATCCTAAGAAATGCATTGGGGAAAAGGTAAGAAGAATAGCAATAAATATTAAATTACAATGATAAAGAGAGAGTGTACATGAGGATGAAAGTAATAAATTCTTAGTACCAACAATCTTTTCTCCATTGAAGATTATTCCAGAGAAGATAGCAATTATAGCTCCTAAAGAAAGAACAAAATGAAAATGTGCTACAACATAATATGTATCATGTAATCCTAGATCCACTGCAGCATTTCCTAGAATTATTCCTGTTGACCCACCTATAGTAAACATTAATAAAAAGAGAAGAAAGAAGAAGACAGAAGTAATTCTAAGGTGTAATAAAGATGGATTGGAGAGATATGTAAAAAGCCAATTAAAGATTTTTGTACCAGTTGGTAAAGATATTAAGATTGTAACTCCTGTAAAATAAGCTCTTGTATCACTTTCTAAACCTACAGTATACATATGATGTCCCCAAACAAGACTTCCAAGAAGAGAAATAGATGAC
Source organism: Effrenium voratum (assembly GCA_963377175.1). Lineage (NCBI taxonomy): Eukaryota > Dinophyceae > Suessiales > Symbiodiniaceae > Effrenium > Effrenium voratum. The sequence goes on along the minus strand of CAUJNA010001587.1, from coordinate 60,258 downwards.
ATGGCAAAGATCATTGATTGCTTAGCAAAGATTATTAACTGTAAAATCCCAGAAATTATTATGGAAATGATCCCAAATGCAGGAATTATTAAGATGTAAACTTCTGGATGTCCAAAAAACCAAAATAAATGTTGATAGAATATAGGATCTCCTCCAAATATTGGATCAAAGAAAAGTGTATTAGAATGAAGATCACCCAACATTAAAAGAAGTGTACCAGATAAGATAGGTAATGTTAATAAAAGCATGAAAGCTGTAATCAAGAAAGAGAAAGGAAATAATGGGATAGTCTTTAATATAAGATAATAAGATCTCAGATTTAGAATTGTTGTCCAAAAGTTAAGAGATGTAAGACATGAAGATATACCAGAGATTAATAATCCTAATATAAGATTTCCTGTACTTGAAGGTGATAAAGTCATAAAAGAAGTGGATAATGGTGGATATAATGTCCATCCTGTACCACCTCCAAATTCTGAGATTAAAGAAAGGATTAGGAAAAGATATGAAAGTAAAAGAATTATGATAGAAAAATTATTGACTCTAGGATATACCACTTCTGGAGATCCTTGAAAGATAGGTACAAAATAATTTCCAAATCCTCCAAACAAGCCAGGCATTACTAAAAAGAAGATCATAAGAAAGCCATGCAATGTAATGCTTATATTATAGAAGTTCTGGTTTTCTGGAGATATAATCCTATTTCCTGATGAATATAATTCTATTCTTATAAGGACTGATATTAATGTACCGGAGATTCCAAAGATGAATCCAGATAATAAATAATAGATTCCTAAGCCTTTATGATTACAATTTTTAACTAGTGAATGAAATAATATAGTAAAATAATATGACCTGGAAAGATAAAGTGGTTGATGATAAATCTTTTATTTGGCTCTCGTCTGTCCCAGCCTGCGGTCATATCTTTCTCTTTTCTATTTATTTTCATTTATTTTCTTTCCTTTTTTAATTCTCTGTCGTAATGATTATAAAGTGTATTTCTTTTATTTTTTATTTTCTTTTTCTTTTATTTTTTATTTTCTTTTTCTTTTATTTTTCTATTTAATTATTATTTATTTGGATTCTTGTTTTTGGGTATGTTCAAGACCCTTCCTGGCGGTTATATTTGATAGCGGGGATAAACGATAGAATTGAGGGAGAGAAAGGCTTGACTCCGTCCGCTATCAACTTTCATTATTTATTTTTATTATTGTTTTTTTCTTTTATTTATTGTTTTCTTTCTTCTCTTCGTCTGTAAGCACCTCTATCTCTCCCTCTGGAAATCACTTGTCACAGCTATTAATCTCATCTATATCTTCACATTGTGGCTGGACCTTCCAATGAAGGCAATCTATTTGAGGGCCTCATAAAGCCATCTTTGTTCTCCCGCCTTCGTTGGTAAGATATGGGGCCACCTGCAAACCGTGTAGATCCTCCCGCCTGTAGACGAGGTAAAGGATAGAGACAGATGAGGGCAGGTGGATGTCATGTTGGGAATGTCCTGACACAGCCCAGAGGCTGAAGAGCATGGTATCTTTTATCACCTCTTTTCCTATGGTTAGGTCTTGTGTATTTCCTATCTCTTTGTGAGTCAACTTTAGGATAATAAAGGAATGGGATGTAAGTGAGAGAAATAGATGAGTGAGAGCTCTTCCTACCTGTCGGTGGTTACCTTCATTCTATTTCTATATCTTTATCTGGATTCTAATTCTCTTGTTTGTTGGTTTTCTTTTGTTTGGTTACATTCTAGAATTATTTGTTTGCATTATATTTGTCTTTCTTAGAATTCTATCATTCCTTTTCACATCTTATCTTATCTGGATCTCCAGTGAATGAGTTTCCAAGATGAATCCAGACCGTTCGTTGCCTCTCTCACTCCTCTAATTCATTCCGTCTCTCAACCTTGTCTCCAGACGCTTTATCACTATCCTAGGTACATGATTTCCAAGAGTTAGTCAGGTGTGTGATGGAGAGGCTATGCCACAGATGAAGGTAATATGATAGCGAATTAACTCCTAAAGTGAGTGCCTATCCGTTCCAACGGTGAAAGCAAGGCCAAGATACAGGAAAGAGAGAAGGTAAGCAAAGAGTAAGAGATGGAATGTATCTCCTGTTTCCTTCTCCATTCTGTCGTACCTCACCCTCATGTACTCCTCCTCGCTTGGTGAGTCACTTCTTTCCATTCCTTTGCCAAGTGCCTGATCCATAGGTAAGAACTGGGAATGAAAGACTTCCAACACAAGCGAGGAGAGGAACAGAACTCACTATCTTACCAGGCCTTCCATTGGCCGTTACTTCTATATCTTTTCCTAATCTTTTATTCTTGGAATTCCTTCCTTGACAATTAACCTTTCTATAAAAGCAATAAATATTAAAGAGAATTATAAATGTGGGAAATGAATGTAAATAGAAAACAGATAACCGTCAATGATGGAATTCCCCATCCGTTCGTACCCACCTTTCTCTTTGTGGGTTAACTCACGTCCTAACACTAACCAAGCAATCCAGGATAGAGGTATGAATTGATGAGGAAACAGATAAAGGAAGATATAAACGAAAAGCAAGTAAAAAGAAAACCAAATATTAAATCCTCAAAATGTAGGATCTTTTCCTTTTCATCCCTATTTCCCACTCCTTCGTTCCACATCTGTTCCACTCCCTCAAACCCTTTTATCTCCTATTTACTGTTGACCATGAAATCTTGGATTGTAAGCATGAATTCCTCTTCCTCAATGCTTTTACCATTCCATCTAATCTCATTTACTTCTTTGTCTTTGCGAATCCACTTCCCGAACCAAGAGGTGAAGACCGAGAGGTGAGAAGGAAGAAATAGGCTTTCCTTTCCCATTATTTGCTTTGTTGGTGCCTTCATGAGTCAGAGGTAGAAGGTAGAGAAAGGCATGTCATGAAGGCAGGTAGGAAGTGATAAAGAGATAGGAAATGGATTTCTGGATCTTCCTTACACCGTCTTCTCGGTTCACCACCTAACCCTTCCTGTCGCTCCCGCGGCCTCAAGGCCAGGAAGGAGGATCTGTCTTCTCTCAACTCACTACCTCTCCATGCCTTGTCTCTCATGTCTTTATCTCTTCATCACATGGAAATCGAGAGACAAGGTGAACAGGTCCTACATGAGAGCGAACTCACGGTGAAGCGACCCATCTTTCTTCGTTCCTTTTCCTCCCTTCCATCCACATGCCTCCCTCAGCCTCTTTCGTTCACCGGCTGGTCAAGGGAGTTAGCATGTGGGAAGGGCAAGGAAAGATGGGAATGAAAAGGATCTGATATCTTCCTTGTCACTCACTTCGTGTCCAAGATACAGGATATAGACTCTACACCTCAGCCCTCATCTGGTGCTTGGAAGCCCAGGGGCTGTGAAAGGGAGGAAGATAACCAGCTGGAAGCGAGATAACGAGCGAGAAATAGACTTCCAACTCACCCCTCCGGTTCTCGTCCTCAGGTCAGAGGCATTACATTGTGGGACAGTCTGTAGACACGTAAGAACGAAGGAAATGAGAGATGAAGTGATGGAGGGAATAGAAATGTTGAATGAAGAACTGTCACTCCACACGTCCACCTCACCCGTTGGTTCGTTTCCCTTGTGTCTTTTCCTTTTACTTCCATCACAGTCTTTCATTGCTATTCCTCTCTTTCATGTAGTTAGTGAGTGTTAGGTTTGTAGGTTATGTCCTAGGGTTTGACCGCAGGCTGGAGTGAAGTGGAAAGAGAAGACTGGAAGAGCCTGGCGGGCGATGGAAGGATGAAGATGGCATATTTCTTCTTTCTCTTTTCCTTTTTACCTTTTACCTCTATCTTTTTCATCTTCTTTTTACCTTAGGATCTCATCCTTTTCTAAAACCCTTTAATTGAGGTTATTTGAGGAGGTAAAAGGTAAGGTAAAATAGAAATCTAAGATAATAAAACCAAATATAGAAAAGAAAAGGAAATAAGATAGCATTCTATCTGTGATTCACGCCATTCGTTTCCTCATGTCTATTCCCTGGGACAGGTGTGTGCTCTTCCCCATATAACTCCCGAACGAAGGAGGGGGAAGATGCGAGAATAAAATAGAAATGCTGGCCACTAATCCAAGAAATGAAAGGCCAGGAACTTCTATCTTCTACTGTAGGACCTTATCCCTTTCCTAATGTAGCATTCTATAGACAAAGTGACGGGATCCTGTCCCTAAGTCACGTGAATTCTAAGGAATGAGAAGATAGTGAATGGGAAGATACATGAGTCAGCTATTTACTTTCCTATCGTTTCATTCATCCTATTCACTCACTTAGAGAAGATAACTCCCAAATGCTGAATCCAGAGAACGAAGATAAAGAAACCATAAAATAAATAGAAAAAGAAGAAGAACAATAATAAAAGAAACTGGAAATTAAGAGACAGAGATAGCCTCAACCGATGGTGGTGGAAGCCTGTGGCTCTAGAAAGTGGAAAAGCGATGATAAAAGCTGTCTTCATTCTCTACTTCTTTCCAAACCCTCTAATCTCAGAGATTAACTACCCACGAATGAAAAGGAAATAATAGATTCCCAAGTGAAGGGATGCTACATGAGGATGGATTTCCCTATCTGGTCCATACCCTACCTTTCCTTTCATGGCTTTCCAGATTCCTTTACTTTCATCTCTTTACCAGCCAATTGTAGCTCCTGGAAAGCCTTGAATGAAGTGTAATTCCCTTTTCCTTTGTTATTGCGACCGAAGGCGATGAACGGGTGAAGAGCCGGGAGTTAATCTCTGATATCCATTCCCTTCCTTTCTATTTATTGTTCACACGTGACTCCGCTCTATAGCTCGTGAACGAAGGGTGAACAGGAAGAGCGTGAGAGACACAGTCCGGAGTCACTTTGTTGGTGAGTGAAATCCACGAGCTTACATCTTCCCGCAGCCAAAGGGCGAGGATGGACCTCTCTCTACATTCTATCTCCTGTGTGTTGGTGACCATGGGATATCACGTAAGGAATGTGAGATAGTGAAAGATGAGCTTCTCTGCGGTCACCAACCCATCCTCCTCCGTCGGTGGTTAAGAACGAGAGAGAACGAGGACTTCCCACCGGCTCATCTCTTCTCCGTTGGGTCACAATGTCACTCACTTGTCTGTCACTCCCTCCGCCATCTCTTGTCAGGTTAATTCCTGGAGATGTGAGGGAGAAAGAAGTGAGTGACCAATAGACGGACTGGAAGGTCCTAGAGTGAGAGATGAGGGTACGAGAGAAGCGAGGTTAACCTCTAGAAGCATTCCATTCCTTTCGTACCTCACATTGTAGTTACAGGAATTAACATGGAAAAGAGAAGGTACGAAAGGATGAGGAAAAAGGTAGGTGAAAAGCCGTGAAATGCATTCTAGAGAAGCAAAAGGAAAGAGATAAAGGACGGCTTTTCCCATTTCTCTCTTCCATACCTTCCTTTCCGGGCTCTTTTCTTCTTTATCTTTGTGGATCACCGAAGGTACAGGAAATATATTGTGGAAGAGCCCGGATGAAGGAAAAGACAATGAATGCATGGCTCGCCTCAGCGGCTGGAATGTAAGTGATAGAGAGATAAAAGAGACTTCCCTTTCCCTCGTGTCCGTTCACTCGGTTCTTGGACCAGCCGCAGCATGTAGGAGGCGATGCCATGGAAGGAATAACGACATGAGAGAAAGGAATGGAGTTGATGGGATGGAACGGTCATTCTTCCCTCTCTCCTCTCTCCTTTCGGAGCCATCCACATACACACTCTCTCTCCGGTCCCTTTCTCTTTTATTGTTTGGTTTCGTTGCGAATCCATCATCCAAGACGGACCGGATGGTAGGTAAAAGGTATGACACACGGTTTAACCGGTGAAGGAGATAGAAGATCCAGATAAAAGAAGTCTATTTACCTCGTCCATTCTCTCCTCGCATCCCCTTCCTTGACCGTGAGGTGTCCGAGAGAAGCGAGGAGAGGCCTCTCTATTCTCTCTCCCCCCCGATCGACGGTCGGAGATTGGATGAGGGATGAGGGACACACACTCTCCATTCCCTGTAACTCCCTGTCCTGGCTTCTTTGTCACTAGGTAATTCCACAGCCAGGAGTTACAGGTAGGGGATGGAGGAGAGAGAGTGTGTGAAGAGACGAGGATGAAAGACGAGGAAAGGAACAGATATTAGGCCGTCTCTCGGCTAGCCTCATTCCTTAGAAAATAGAATGTAAAGAGTTGGAAGGATGGATAAGGCTAGCCATGAAGGCGGCATAACGTAGGTGATAGAGGATGGGTTACAGGATGAACAGATGGGACCAAAGGGAACCAGAGGACGTAGAAAAGGATAATGGTCAACTTCTTGGTGACACGTCCTCCGTCAATTACAGAGAAGACTGTAAGGAAGAAGAATGGTGTAAGAGATAAAGCATTTGGTAAGGGTTAGGAATCTGTGAGAGCCTTCCGTGTCCTAGAGATGAGTGGGTACGACAGGGAAGAGTAACCACGAGACGAAGAGATAGAATGTAGCTATTAACTTCTCTAACCTCAACAAACCACAAATGAATTACACCAGAAATAAAAAGACAAGAACCCAGAGAATTAGAGATGGAAAGAGATGTAGAATGGAGGCTTCACCTCTTGGTCTTTCACTTGTTTGTTTGTCTTCTTACCTTCGTACCTTCCCTTTCTATTTATCTCGTTCCTTTTACATCCATTCAAGTTCCTGATCCAACGGTGAAGAAGGATGAGATAAAAGTAAATAATAAAAATGAAAGGAAAAGGAATAGATGATACACGGCACAGAAAGGGCCGGATCTATAGGTGATCTTCTTTCTTCACGTAATATCTCCCAATTATACCTTTAGGACGTACCTTCGTCTCACCATGTAATATCCCTTCATTTGGATCCTAGAGAAGACTGGGATAAGACCCTGGCATGCCATTGGTGGCTTTTATTGCCTTCTTTCTCTTCTTTTCTTTTACCTTTCACTTTAGGATTTCCAATGCATGCCACGTACTAACCAACGAGGGAGCGAGTCCAGAGAATTATAGATGTGGATCCCAAATCCTTTAAGATGAGATAGTAAGGCCTCTCTTTCCATTACATTATGCCCTCAGGCCCTACCTGGCATTGTGACGGAGGAAGCACTCAAAGATCTGTCACCCCGCTCCTTTCTCTTTCCCGCGGCCTTATCTACATCCCTCTGGATCTTATCTTAGCCTTATCTGTGACCCTTGAATTACAGACCGTAGAATCCTGGAGATTGGATGACAACGAAAAGCAAATAAGAATACAAATAATTTAGAATTGTAAATGAAGGATAGAGAAGTGTGTGGCCTGCCATCTCCACCCTGTCGCTGCCGCAGCCCAAAGGCTCTCAACTTATCTCTTCTCCATTCTGTCGTTACCATTCATTCACCTTTTCTACATTCCAGTCCGTTCTCATTCTATAGACACAGGAAGTACAGACTGGAATGAAGGTAAACAGATTGAGTGAAGATAGATCCAGAATGAAGAGATGCAGTGAGAAGAGACTTCCAGAGCTCACGTGTAGACAAGGGAAAGAACAGCTTCTGGACATCTCTTTACCTCCGGTCTAATGCATTCTCCTTCCCTGTAATTCTAGAATGTAGATAATGATAAATAAATAGAAAAGAAAAGAGATTAGGAAAGGTGAAAGAGATCCAGATTAATAGCAAAGAGAGAGAGGAATTAGCTGGTACACACCATCCGGTGGAGAGATGTGGAATGAAAGCTTCTCTATTCCTCACGGTTATTCCTTACCTGGTCTTTATCTGTGGATCTTAGAAGCATTTTATCTTTCCCATATCTTCTTTCTTTATTGTCCAAAATTATGTCGTAAAAACTAAGAAGTAAAGAGATATGACTTTCCTATAGTCGAGAGAAGCACTATTTCACATTGTAAATCCTTAAAATGGAGAAGTAATTAATAAGAATGGGATGTGAGGCAGTTAATAGTAAGGAATGGAAATAATAGATTTATAATTGACTCCAGAAATTCCAGATCTTTCCATGCATTACACCACCCGGTCAGGGCTATCTTCTCCTGTTTGTCGTTATCATCATTCTTCCACCATTATCCTTCCTTGGAATTACCTCGTCAGTGAGGAGTAGATACGACGGAGAGAAGAAGGATGTGTAAGTGAATGAAAAGAGACGGCTGTAAGCCAAGATCCAGATGAAGAGAACAAGTGATAGGAAAAGAGACAATTAGAGAGATAAAAGGGACATGTTACCTCTTCCTCCTCGTCTCTTCACCAGTTGGACGAGGTAGAGGGATGATGGTGACCTAATGACCAAGAAACCCAAGGAAAGAGAGTTGTAGGGAAGGAACAAGCCATAGAATCCTCTCATCGTTTCCTTCATACTAACTCCCTTCCCTGCAATGTAATGACTCACTGTGGCAGGAGCTTCCCGTAAATCCCAATGCATAGAATGGGTGATGAATGCAGGCTCATCTATATGCCATGACAGGTAAGGAATAGTCACTTCCTTTCACTTTAATCCCATCCTTTTACCTCTTCTTTCTAATGCTTTTACAACCTTTTCTCTGTCGTCATAACTGTATCTCAGGACCTTACCAATGAAGGCATCTCTCTTCACATCCTAACACAGCCTCCGCTCGGGCTTCCAAGTAATGCCTTTTCCTTCGCTTGTTAATTCTCTGTCATCACCATCTATAACCGAGCGGGTGGGATTGTTGGTGAAGGAAGATGAGCTTCTCTGTGAGGTCTTGGCCAGAGGCTGACCGGTAACAGAGATGAGGATGAACATTAGGTGAAAGAAAAGAGAAGGAAACAGTGAATGAAGGAACGAAGTCAAGGACGGAGTGGAAGGATATGAATGAGGCTATCTTTTATTGGGATTATTGGTCACAGATCCATCCAAGATCCAGAAGTTGGGAAAGAAATAGCTCTTCAATATATTTTCCTTTCCTTTCTTATTAGTTTTACAGTTTTATTATTGTTGATCACGAGCCTTAACAGATAGGCCGTGGGATGTGTGTAAACGAGAGAAGGTCCTGACACAGCTTCTTTCCTTCCTCTAACCCTTTCTCTCGTGCCTCTGGGACATGCTGTCATCCCAGGCACGGAAAGGAGAGGAAATAACATGTAACTTCCAACACTCCAAAAGAAGCGAAGGGAATGGACCCGAGCGCTGGAAGGAACTTCACCTTGTCTCCAATCCATTATCTAGGAGTTAACGAGCGGGCGAGTTCGCAAGCATTACATTGTGGTGCCGGATGGCGGATTTATCATTCATTTTTCATTCTTTCTTCATTCTATCATTAATCTCATTATCTTATTGTCTCTTTTACTTCTCTATTTTCTATTTTATAATTCATGTCGTTAGTCTTCTCCAATAGATCACAAATAGAGGAAAGAGATGTGAGAGGGAAGATAAAAGATACCGAGATAGCGAGGTGATGAGTGGGTTGTAAGGCTTGCCATGGCATGTATCTTCTCACTTCGTTCTCAACCTCTTTTCTGTTGTCCCTTTTCTATTCGTGAGCTCACAGTGTGTAACCAAGTGAAGGAAATGGGAAAGAAGCAAGTGAAAGACAGATAGGGTTGGAATAGATTTGTAGATGGAATGTGTGTTTATTTGCTTTCATTTGTTGGTTTTCTCTTTTCTTCTTCTTTATGTTTATTGCTTTCCTTCTTCCTTGTCACCTATAACCCAGTTCGTTTCCTCACTGTCTTTTCCTCCTGTCTTCATCCCTCACGCTCGCATTCCTTTGTCCACGAGCTGGCCGAGGGATGAGAAAGACAGGGAGAGAAGTAAAAGAGAAAGAAATAGCGGCTCCTCACCTTCGTTCGTTTCCTTTGTCGTTATGATTTCCTTTGCTTTCATCTAGTTCTTCATCATGTGGGAGCTGAGGCACGAAGGCGAGTTGGAGGCAATAAATGAATGAGGGAAGAGGTAACGAATGAACCGACATGAATCCCTCGCCTTTCTGAGGCCTCATCTCATGTCCCTTCACTTACACTCCCTCCCTTGACTGGTGGAGGGATGGGGACTGAGATGTAGAGAGGCCTTCACGCTCCTTCCTATGGACTCGCGAGCGATGAAAGCGAGGGTAAGATGTTAGTTCCTTCCTCCCTTCCTACGTCCTTCCCTTTCATTTCCTGTTTCTTTTGGATGTTGAAGGACGTAGAGATGAAGGAAGGGAGGAATGGTGTGTCTCTTCCCGTCAGCTCGCTCCTACCGTCTCTCCTTCCTATCTCTGAGACACAGGGACGGGAAGGTGACAAAGAGATAGAGAGAGAGGAGAGACAGGAGGGAGTTATATGGTTGGGTGAAGGTCCTTCCCTTTCTTCTCGTTTCCTCATCCTTGCTCTCTTCGTCACCGGAAGTAACGTCTGGAAGGACCTTTCTCTCGTACCCAACCACTCACTCCATCCCTTGGCTGTCGCTCCCAACATTACATCCCCAAAGGACCTACACACAGCGGCGAAGGGATGAGACGGTGGGAAGGTTGGGGATGGAAGTTAACTCCTAAATGCTGTTCCCTCCGTCACATTGTCATCCACATACCAGCCCCTCTTATCTCTGGGGCTTGACTCACCCATCTGTCACCATCCTGTGCCGGAGGTTCCAAGGGAAGGCGAGAGGCACGTAGGAAGGAATCATCTCTCACTATCCCTTTCACTGCTTCCCTTGCTCTCTCTTTCCTTGCCTCGCCTGGACTCGTCCGTCAATGATAAAGATGGGAAAGGAAGGGACTGACGTAAGAACAAGGGAAGCATGAAGTGAAAGGGAGTGAGTCAGTGGATGGTCCTCTTCTCACGGCCATTACTTCCAAGCCGTGGAGGACCTATTATCTTTCACTCTTCCTTCTCCCCCTCTTCTCCCACAGGTTCCTCCGCTCTGTATCATCTGGAGCGTGAGAGGAACTGGGGAAGAGGTAAGAGAAAGGAAAGCATATTATTTCCCATTCATTCAAGCCCTGCAAATGTAGGTTCCAAGAGATACAGAAAGGGACAGGGCTTGGGTGATAAAGGAATGGGAAATAGTGATTCCTTATCCTCTTCCTCGCTCTCTCCTGACCAAGGGAAGATAACGGAGAGGCGAGAGGATACACTTCTTTCTTCTCTCTCAGATCCCTCTCTCACGGTTATTCTTCTCTTTCCTTATCATGTACCGGTTAATCTCTGTCCGTGAGAAGAGGAGAGGGATCTGGAAAGAAGTGCATGACAAAGAAAAGAGAAAAAGGAAAGTAATAAAAGAGAATGAGATGCTCTTCCTTCCTTCACCCTCACTTCGCTCGTGTCGCTTGGAAGCGGCGGAAGTTAACGAGCGAGAAGTGAGGAAAGAGGAGATAAAAGGGCTGGCCCCACTCTTCCATCGTGGTCCTTCCACCGACAGCGGTGAGAGACAGAAGGGACACGGTCAGCTCCTATAACTCGCCTTCCTGTGGCACACGATGGAAGTAATGACAGAGAATAGAGCCACAGGGAGAAGAGGATAATATGAAAGTGAGATGAAAGGAACGAAAAGTGACTGTGAGACCGTTCCTTCGGTCACCATCTCACTCCTCTCTCCTTTCGTCGTTATCATTCCCTTTATTCTTACCTTCCTTTACCTTTCACCCGCTACCTTCGTCTGCAGTCACCGGAAGGAGAATGATGGTGACCAGACGGTAGCGAAGGGTGAAGGTAGGAAGAGGAAAAGGGACATGTCTTCATCCTGGATCCATCTCTCCTTTCCATTCCTATCTCTTCCTGGTCTTCCTTCATTCATTCTTCATACGTCGACCGAAGGGAAGAGGGAATGTCAACGAGAATAAAGGAGAAGAGATAAGGGAGAGGAAATGGATCCAGAATGAACCCTTGACTCGCCTCCATTCCTACTTCCTGGCGAGTGAATCCCATCATTAACCCACCTTCCTCCGCTCTCTTCAAGAGCTGCCAAGGGCTGAGAGGAGGTGGTTAGAGGAATATATAAGTGCCCGGAAGCCCATAGGCGAGAGGGAAGGGTTTGTGGGACGGTGTACCTTCATTCTTCATTCGTTCTTACATGACACCGTCCATCATCTGTTAACCCTTAGTCTCTCCCGTACGCTCTCATCTGGTGGAGCGAGGGAGAAGGTAGTAAGGTCTGGATCTTTGTCACCGCTTTTCACCCACCGTCGTGGATGGTATAGAGATGAGATTAGAGAGGTGACAAAGGACCAGGAAAGATAGGCCGTCTCTTCGTTCCTCAACACACACACACAGCCCACGAACGGACGGGTGAGGGAGGATGTAGAAGTGTGTGGAAGGGCAAGGCCCGAGAGGAAGGTTTGGAGGGACAGTCTTCCTTCTACCGTCTCGCCCCACGGTCAGGGCTTGCCTGGTGGCGGAGGTTGAAGGGTAAAATAGACTTATAATTCCCTCTTCTCTCAGTCTTCTCTGTGAGTGCTATCCTTCTCTTTCCCTACGTCCTCATCCAATGGACGGGAAAGGAAGAAGGAATGCATCATCTCTCATTCTTTCATTTTCCCTTCTTTACCTTCCTTTTCCTTAGGTCTTCTCTTTTCTATTCTTTACCTACCTTTGTGTCTCTCAGAAATCCATTATCTCAGATCTCAAATAGAATTACAAATGAGGAAGAGATACCAAGAGAAAGAAAAGAAGCATTCCCAACAAGCCGGATGGCGACCTTTCCGTAATAGCTATCACTTACCTGTCTCTTCATTCATTACTTTTCCATTTTCTATTTTATTATAATTTATTTTGTCTTTTTATCTTTTTCTTTTATTTCTGTTCCCTTTGGTCTCTTCGCTGGTATGTTCATCACCATTTGTTCCCGTCGACGGGTTAAGCAATAAAGGATAGCACGGAGGGAGATAAACGCCCTCCAATGCCTTTATTATGCCTTATCTTTTATGGCTTTCACATTGTGGTTGAACTCTAGGAATTTCCAGCATTAATTGCTTGGCATATTGGGATTTCTGGAATTTAAGGAATGAATAGTGGATGAAACGAGAGAGAAAGAAGAATACAGGAAAAGAAGAGCTCCTACAAATTAATTCTATCATATTAACTCCTTTTCATTTGTTGGGTTATTTCCCTTTTTCTTTTCCCTTGATTACTTCTTCCTTGGGATGGGTGCAAACCCTGGAAATAGAGATGCAAAGAGATGTCAGGTTACATTCTAGGAAATAGTGAGGAAGGAAAGTGAAAGACTTAGAGAGATAAAGAGATGGGGATAATAGAAATGCCTCCCTTTTTCCCAATCACATGCTGTACCCTCGCCCACGGGCTATCACTTTAGGATTACATCCATCACACACACTCACCTAAGATCCAGAGGTCTACAAACAATAATAAAAGAATAGAAATGAAAAGGAAAAGATAATGTTCATTCACCTTCCATCACCAGCGAAGAGATGAGCGCTGGGGTGATGAAAGGATGAGTGAAAAGGAAAAAGGAATATCTATTGGCTCCCAGAGCTTGCCTCTTTCTCTCTTCCTACGTCCTCGTTCACTCGGTGGTCGCATGGAGGATTGGATGGTAACTCAAGGTCTTATCCCACTCCTACCAACGAGGTAAACCGAGAGAGAGGGTAGGATGGAAGGTTGAGGCTCTCCGCTCCCTAAAGTCGCTATCCCATCTGTCTTCATCATATTGCATCTCTTTCCCTTTCATATCCTTCACCAGTTTGTACGTGAGGTAACTTGTGAATCCTAAAGATGAACTGGTGAAGGGAAAGGGTAAAAGAGATGATTACCTAACTGCCTCTCCTTTCCATGTCATGCTTTTATTAGTGACGAAGGCAGTTAGGAGTTAATGTTCATTCCCTACGCCGTCCGGTGTCTTCCTCACTGTCATTCACCTACCGTCTATCACTTCATGCCTTTACTAACTTTGGATGAGGAATCACCTCTCTATTTCTCGGTTTTAATGCTTGGTTTTCTTTTTGGTATTTTGTAGGATCCAAGAAACCGAGAATAGAGAGGGAGCAGAGATAAGGAAAAGGAAAGGTCGCCTTCATGGCTATTTCTCTCATCCTAAGATATAGCTTTTACAGCAGTTAATAGACCACTCACTTTTACTGTCTTTCCATTCCATCTAAGACACAGGAAAGAGAAAAGAGATGGGGAAGGGTGATATGATGGAGAGCGGTATCCCGGCCCTTGGCCTTCCCTTCATTCCCGCTCACCATCTAACCCTTCCCACCATTCCATTTCATTTCGGTTTCCATCTCCACGTCTCTTCACCCGCTCCCTTCAGTCGCTAGGACGTGGGAAACCGAATGAACGAATGGCCGTGTCTTCTCCAATAATAGATTTGTAAGGAATGAGAAGACCCGGAGAGAAGAGAGACTGAGGAAGGCGAAGGAACGAGATGAATGGGAAAGCTGGCACTCACCTTCGCTCGTTGGCTTTCACTGTCATCTCTTTTCTCTTCGTTTCCATCCCTCACTTTCCCCTCACTTCGCCCACCGGCGGTGAGGTGTGAGGAATGGAATGGAGAGTCTGGTCGGTTCCCTCCCCCTCCGTTCTCCCTAGCCGGTCGGGGCTCAGAATGGCGGAGGGATAAGGGAAAATGAAAGAAGAAAGCCCACTCCATTCCACCTCTTCTCCATCGGTTACATTCCGTTCTTTTTTCCTTCATTCCATCTACTTTGCTTCACGGATGGGGACTGAAGCGGAGGAAATTAAGAGAAGGAAAAAGAAGGAAGGAAGAGATAGGATCCCATTCTCTCCGTTCATCTCCTCCGTCATTCACGTCCAAGAAGTGGATAAGTGAGGTACGGTGTAGGAATGAAGAAAACACGAGCTCTTTCCTCCCTATCTTCACCGTGAGTTCATCCGGAATGTCGCCCACCGGCTGTTCCGGAAGTTACGAAAGGAAAAGGGAGGAAAGAAGATGATGTACCCAGCCTCACGGCCCCGCCTCTCAGCTGTCGGGTGACTCAAAGAAGAGGATAAGAGGTAAAGATAGGTAAGGATTGGCTATTCCATTCCCTTCACGTCGGGTCGTAATAATTAATAAGGAAATGGAAAGAGAAGCCCGACTGGGAAGGGTGATAAGAAATACCAGTTCGTTTCAGGGAAGTTCATGCCCTTTCTCTACCGGTCAATCCGGCGCTGAGATAAACGATAGAAGACGCCGGAGATATTGGTCCTCAAACACAATAATAACCCACAGAGATAAAAGGGACGTAAATAGCTGAAAAGATGGATTGGAGATATGGTGAGTTGGTAAGCCTTATCTCGTCCTCATCTGGAGATTCCGAGAGAAGCGAAGGAAGAGCATTCTATTTCCTGTCTATTATCTCTTTCACCTTTTCTACATCCCACCACCTCATCTCACCGGTGGTGATTGAAGGTGAAAAGAAACGACCAAAAGGAACAGGATTCTATCTTCAATCTCAACATCCAAGAGTTGGCTTTTCTGGCAGTCATTAGAATCCTTTTACACTTTAATATTTTCCTTTATTCTTGACTTTTGCTATTACGACGAAGCCCGAGGGCAAGGAAGGGTAAAATGGTGATGGAATGAGAAGAAAGATAACGAAAAGAAGAGGAATAGATAGAGAAAGAAGAGCATTCTATAGACGGACCGTCCACTGGCCGGGATTTGAGGGACATCTTTTCATCTTATTATTGTCTCTTTTCTTTTCTCTTTAATTGAGTTTATTTTATGGTGTTAGAGATTAAGATTTAACGTATTAAATGAGAAGACAAGAAGGATTGGAACCGATACATAATACCAGAACTTACTATCAATCACTTTTCCTATTATTCTTATAATACCCTTTTCTTTATTACTTTCCTATATTATTTCCTTTCGTTTATTGGTGTTAGGATGTACACTCCATTACTTCCGACACAGTGAGTTAACAGGGAAGTGTTGGTGAAAGCTGAGATAAGATGGTCTGTAATTCAAGGATTTCAACATCTCTCTGTCATTGCTACACCATAAGATCAGGAATAAATGATTGGGTTTGTTTGGTGGAGTGAAGGTGATTCCAAAAGTCGTAATAATTAATAATAGAATTTGTATATTTCTTTCTTCTAATTCCTTTTACTTCATTTTGCTTTATCTTTTATTGTTTGTTTTTATTGTATTTGTCATAATTCTTTTATCTTAATTCTTGTTTATTCGCTTCCTCAAGGCATTTATGGTCATCTGTTTTCTCTTTCATATTCCCTGCATTCGTGAGTGATAAATGCCTTGTGGATTAGCTCCCAAATGTAGGAATTCTTAGGGAGTGAAATGTAAGAGAAAAAGAGCTTAAGAAATCCTATCCCTCACCGTTTAACCCGGTGGCTATCACATTAGAAGTTAACTGACAAATGAAGATGGGATTATTACGACAAGAAAGCAAGTACAAGAATCTGATGAACTGCAATGAATGATAACGAAAAGAGACTTGTCTATCTCATGTTAGGATTTAATATTTATTTTCCTTTGTTCTCATCCTTTCATTACTTCTTCTTTGCTTTGTTAATTCCTTTTCCTGTACCTTCCAATTCACGTTGTTATGACATGGGATTCATCTCTTAATTCTACTTTATAATTCCTTTTCCTAATCTTTTATTTTCTGGAATTACAATGTTAGGATGATAATGAAAGATAGACCGCTGTGAAAGGGTCCTAGAGTGTGAGAAGAGACTAAGAGATAATACCCTTTCACATCTCCTTCCTACATCCTGTTTACCTGTCCTTATCTACCTTCTCTTGGACTAGGATGTAGGAAGATAACTCGAGACACAATAAAAGAAAGAAATGAATGACAAAGATAAGATACAATATGAAAATAACTATAAAATGCTTTATCTGGATTCATTTTGGGATGGTCCTTGACTTCTGGGTCACTTCCTGGTCAGTGTCTGTTCACCTCCGCCGGTGGGCGACAATGGGAAAGAATGGGATCATTTTGTATCTTCTATCTCTTATCTTCCTATGGTCCTTTCCTTACTATTAATCATCCCTTTCTTTCCCTAGGTTTCTTTCATCTTAATTTCTAATGTAATTCTAGAATAATAAATAGCTGGAAAGAAGTGTAAGGAATAGACCCTAAGGTATCAACGAGAACTTGTTTAACCGAAATGATGAGGTGATAGCCAAGACTAAGAAATGGCATGTAGGGAAGAGATAAGTTCCTTTCTCATCGTTTATTTCCTTCTTCCTTGCTTCTTTGGTGAGTTGAGGGAGTTAACGACTGACCGGTAAAGCCGGGAAAGAGTGGGAGAGATTGCTTTCTTATTGTCTTTTTTCTTTTCTTTTGTTGTTTATTTTTTATTTTGGAGGTGTAATAATGTGGTTGAACGAAGACTGAGGGAAACGAATGGATGAGGAAACAGGACTCACTTTCTTGTCATTCTATTTGTGGGTTTTTATCCTCCTCTTTTTACCTGTTATTCTACATCTTGGGAAAGCCATTTCTTCTAAGCTTTTCTATTTTATTATTATTTATTGCTCTTCAAAGATGGATAATGCTAGGACAGGTGTAACAGTGAGTGAAGATACAGGAAACCATAAATCCCAAGATGAAAGAGATCTAACCTTAGAACCCACCTGTCCATCCCTACCCCACCCTATCTCAGATGGTGGGTGAATGCTATCTCTCTCATTCCATTTCCCTCCTCACCTTATGTTCGTTGGTCATTCCATGCATGCCATGTAACCAATAATATTCATTCCAGCCTTTTCCTTTGTGTCACCATTACACTCCTCTTTCCTCACTAACTCCTACATGTCATGGATGAATGAATTTGGTGACACAATGACAGGAAAAGGAAAGAAGATGTGGATATTGGGTCACAGGACCTTTCCTTACCACCCGCTCTCCCCATTCGCTATCTCATTACCATTCAAGCATCGAGAGACCAGACGGAGTCAAGGGAGAGAGATGGGAACAGCTTCTTTGCGAACTCCAGGCCTTACTGTCATGCCTTTCTTTTCCATACGTTATTCCCTCATTGCCTGGAGTTGGAGAGGAAGGTTTAGAGGAAGGAGTTAACCGACAGGTGGAGGAACCAACATGATCCAGAAGTTATGAAGGGAATAGAAAGAGTGGATAGTGATGGTTGGTTTTATCTTATGCTGTCACCTCTTTTCATTTCTAAGTTACATTATGTTCCTCTCATCTCACTATCTTGGATCATTTTGACAATAAAAACTAAATTCAGAAACCAAAAGTAAAAGCAAAGAAGTAAACAGATTATTAACGAGAACGAAGTGTCCCATTCATTACTTGCCTCGGCTTCTCGCCTCCATTGTACTTCCCCTTTACCTCGTTCCTTCTGTCACTCTCTTTCCATTCTATTTCCTAATCCTTTACCACGTACGGACTAGTCCAAGAAGTGAGTGATAACAGATGAAAAAGGGAGAGATAATTAATAATAGAATTTCTATATTTTTCTTTCATCTTGAGTTTTTACGACATAATTTTGAACATTAAATCTAAGATAAAAGAAAGAGCGAATTAACAAAGCAAAAGGAATCATTTCATCCAAACAAGAACTGGCATTGGAAGTAAACAAGAAAGAAAGAAGGTAAAAAGAAAAGACCCAAATGAATTAGTCCTGACATCTCGTTATTTCTCTCTTCTTTGCTTTTATGGAACTCTTCTTACCTCCAATAATCCCAGAAACCAAATAGAGGAAAGAGATGAATAAAGGGAATTATAAGGCATGTCGGTTAACTCGCTCATTCTTCCCTTCGTACCTCCCTTTCTAGTTGGTAATCATGGGAATTAGATTGTGAGGAATTAAGAGACCAAAATAAAGGGTTAACACCTAACTGCATTGGAGGCCGTGTAGCGGTTGGACGAAGGTATGTCCTCCCTTTCACATCATGCTCTTCTTTCTTCTTCGTTCTAGAGACTGAGGCACGAAAGGAACGGATGTGAACGAAGGAAGAGCATGCATTCTATATCTTACGTTATCCCTCCCTGTCCTCTCTACAGTGTATCTTGGATGATGAATGAGATGTAGAAATAGATAGAGAAGAGAGGACAGGACAGAGGGAGATATCATATGGTGTAACTTCCCTTTCCTTTCGGTGATTAATAGTTGGATAAGGAATCATAGATAGAAAAGATACCGAAAGGAAGAGGGAAATGAAAGGGAAAAAGGATCTTGATCTCCCTTCATTCGGTTCTTTCCCTTCGTCTATCACCTCATTCCTTTCGTAACTTCCCTTATCTTGGATGGCTCGTGGGTATGTTGTAGGTAATAAGGATTAACGAGCCAGGAAAGGAAGATAAGGGAAGGAGAAAAGATTGTTTGGAGGAAGAGCTCGGTTTCCTGTTGACATCTCTTTCATCGCTTTCTAGTTGTCTTTGTCAGAGCTCTTCCAACATTAAATAGTAATAATAAAGGAAAAGAAAAAGGGAATTACATTAAGATGAAAGTGAAATCCATTCCTTCGTCACCTCTTTGTTCCTCACACCCTTTCACTTCTTAAGATCTTGAATGGCTTTCTTGGCGAGCTAATTCTAAGGGTTTCCACATCCCTTTCATATTCCCTCCATTCTTTCATCGCTCGCCAAGCATTAGAATCTTGATGAAGAGAAAGGAAGATATATAATGGCTCATCCTGGCCTATCTATTTCTCTTTAATATTGGATCAGGATATAGGCCAGGAGTAGAGGGAATGGTATAGAGAAGAGAGTGGAATGAGAGACACAGGAACGAATGGAGCGGGAAGGAATCTGAGGTAGGCCATATTCTGTTGGATCCAAATGCCTTATCTTTCCTCTCTTCTTTCGGAGTATGAAGGAAGCATGAAGATGGCCTACCTTTCTATTCATCATGTCATCTCTTTTATCTTCCCCTTCACTCGTCCTTCCATGGTAGAGAGATAAGATACAGAGAAGCGAAGGACGAGGGGAAGATACAGATGAGATGATATGAAGGAAATAGACTCTCCCGCCTTCTCTTTTCACTGTCTATTCTCGATTCGCGCAGCAGGTCTCTTACCACCCCCTCCCCCCGAAGGCGGAGGTACATCCCTTGGTCATGGCTTGCCACACCTGTCTGTCATCTCTATAATTCTCTCATCCTTCCTCACTTTCTACGTTCGGGAAGGAGAATTACATTGGTGGGCAAGCCCCGAGAATTAAGGAATGAAAGAAAGGGAAGGGCCCGGAGGGAGCGGTCACCCTTTCCCCATTCTATCTTCTCTCGTCCTTACACTCCTCGCCTCTGGGCTCTTCCATCCTTCTTTCTTTTCTCTTTCTTTTCCAAATTCTAAGATGTAGAAGAGATGGAAGAGAGAGCCCAGAGAAGATAGCGAGGTGAAGGACCGAGAGTTATATCTCTTTCTTCTACGTTCTTATTCTCGTCTTTCGTCTACAGGAATTACATGACATGGAAAGACGAGGAACGAAGAGTGAGATGAAAGGATAGAATGAAAGGGATAGAGGTGTCTCTCGCTTCCTCATGTTCATTCCTCAGCTCATCTATTATCACTTCTCTATACCATCCTATACACGGCCTGTCTTCTCTTAGCTACATCCTTGACAGCGAGGCCGTGGGGATGGGAGAAAGAGTTGTAGGGACAGAGGACGTAAAGAAGAGACAGGAAAGACACAATGGAGCGGAGGCGAGAGGAAAGGAAGGGCTCACAGACTCACTCACCGCTCCCTGTCTCCTATCTGCTGTCAGCCATCTTCCAGCATCTAGAATCCATCCCGCCTCTCAGTCTTCTCTGTGAGGCATGAAGGGATGGCCGCTTCTTTCTCTCCCTTCACCTTGCCTCCGCTCGGTTCGAGAGTCACAAAGAAGCGAAAGAGAGGGAAGAGAGAACCTGTCATTCCATTGCCTCCGCTAGACAGCGAATGAAAGGAGCGAGAAGGAACAGAGGCAATGAGAGAAGAATGACAGGTGAAAGAGGCAATCAAGAGACAAATGAATGGGTCAGCTCCCCTTATGTTCGCCTCCATGTCATACCTCTTACACCTGTTCTCTCCGCTGCAGTCATCACTTGGAACAGCGGGTGAACAGAGGATGAAGAGGGAAGTGACAGAGAGGAGCTTCCCCCTGTCTTTTCTCTCATGCTTTTCCACGGTCTATCTTCTCTTTGTGACCGTGTACTCCAAGATGGCATGAGAGATAGAAAAGACAGGAAGGACAAGTAATGACCAATAGCCGCTCCAACATAGAGAAGAGCGGGGTCATGTTCTCTCCCATCTTCACCCTTCGTCGTTTCCAAGAACTAGATAAGAGAAGGAAACGAACAGACGAAGGGACGATGGAGAGGAGAAGGAACGAAAAGTGACAGATAATGATGGGATTCCTTCCTCCCTTTGGTCGTACCTCATCTATAGGTGATATCTTGGATGAAGGAATAGTGTGTGACAGAGATCCACCCTCCGTTCTCTCCACCCCGCTCCCAAGCCTTCGTCTGTCCCATCCTAGCCTGAGCGGAGAGCGGAGTAGATGATAAAGAGATGATTTCTCCCTCCCTCCTCCTCACCGTCGTCGGTGGAACGGAGTGGAATGAAGGCTTGCCTCGTCACTCTGTCTGTGAGCCGTGACTCGCAAAGAAGCAAAAGATAGGAATGAAAAGTGAAAGATAAAAGACTAGAAAGATGAAAAAGAAAAGGGCTTGTCCCACTCGCTCGTCAGTCTCCCTCGTTCCTCACCAACATTACACCTCCCTTCGTGCCTCAGAGAATAAGAGGTACAGGATAGAGAAGGGAGGGGAGGTAGAGAATGGATTTGAAGTGATAGAAAATGGGAGATAAAAGGAACGGGTTAATAGCTGACCATGACCCATCTCTGAGCCAAATAATGTCATTCATTTGTCATTTTCCATTTCCTGTAAGTCGTTATAATTAGCATGTAAACAAAGATGAATTCATGTGGAATCTCTTTTATTTATTTATCTTTATTATTTGTCTTTTCATTTGGTTATCTTCTTGTTTGTTTTTATTATTTATTTGTATTTAAATTTGCTTTTTCTTTTATTTTTTTTAAAAGAAAAAGCAAATTTAAATACAAATATATAATAAAAACAAACAAGAAGATAACCAAATGAAAAGACAAATAATAAAGATAAATAAATAAAAGAGATGCCACATGAATTCATCTTTGTTTACATGCTAATTATAACGACTTACAGGAAATGGAAAATGACAAATGAATGACATTATTTGTCTCAGAGATGGGTCATGGTCAGCTATTAACCCGTTCCTTTTATCTCCCATTTTCTATCACTTCAAATCCATTCTCTACCTCCCCTCCCTTCTCTATCCTGTACCTCTTATTCTCTGAGGCACGAAGGGAGGTGTAATGTTGGTGAGGAACGAGGGAGACTGACGAGCGAGTGGGACCAGCCCTTTTCTTTTTCATCTTTCTAGTCTTTTATCTTTCACTTTTCATTCCTATCTTTTGCTTCTTTGCGAGTCACGGCTCACAGACAGAGTGACGAGGCAAGCCTTCATTCCACTCCGTTCCACCGACGTCGGTGAGGAGGAGGGAGGGAGAAATCATCTCTTTATCATCTACTCCGCTCTCCGCTCAGGCTAGGATGGGACAGACGAAGGCTTGGGAGCGGGGTGGAGAGAGCGGAGGGTGGATCTCTGTCACACACTATTCCTTCATCCAAGATATCTCCTATAGATGAGGTACGACCAAAGGGAGGAAGGAATCCCATCATTATCTGTCACTTTTCGTTCCTTCTCCTCTCCATCTTCCCTTCGTCTGTTCGTTTCCTTCTCTTATCTAGTTCTTGGAAACGACGAAGGGTGAAGATGGGAGAGAACATGACCCCGCTCTTCTCTATGTTGGAGCGGCTATTGGTCATTACTTGTCCTTCCTGTCTTTTCTATCTCTCATGCCATCTTGGATTACACGGTCACAAAGAGAAGATAGACCGTGGAAAAGCATGAGAGAAAAGACAGGGGGAAGCTCCTCTCTGTCACTTCCCTCTTCATCCTCTGTTCACCCGCTGTTCCAAGTGATGACTGCAGCGGAGAGAACAGGTGTAAGAGGTATGACATGGAGGCGAACATAAGGTGAGCTGACCCATTCATTTGTCTCTTGATTGCCTCTTTCACCTGTCATTCTTCTCTCATTGCCTCTGTTCCTTCTCGCTCCCTTTCATCGCTGTCTAGCGGACGGCAATGAATGAAGTCCTGGAGTTCCCTTCTTTCGCTATCTTCTCCTACGCGACCGAGGCCCGAGCGGAGGCAAGGTGAAGGGAGAGAAAGAAGCGGCCATCCCTTCATGCCTCACAGAGAAGACTGAGAGGCGGGATGGATTCTAGATGCTGGAAGATGGCTGATAGCAGATAGGAGACAGGGAGCGGTGAGTGAGTCTGTGAGCCATTCCTTTCCTCTCGCCTCCGCTCCATTGTGTCTTTCCTGTCTCTTCTTTACGTCCTCTGTCCCTACAACTCGTTTTTATCCCTCACCACGGCTCGCTGGTATGGATGTAGCTAAGACGATGATAGGCCGGTGTTTAGGATGGTATTAGAGAAGAGATATAGATGAGCTGAGGAATTTTATGAAACATGAGGAAGCGAAGAGCACCTCTATCCTTTCATTCTATCCTTTCATCTCACTTCTTCGTTCCTCGTCTTTTCCATGTTCATCGTAATTCCTGTAGGTCGAAAGCGAGAATAAGAACGAGAAGAAAGAGAGTATAACTGCGGTCCTCACCTCGCGATATCTTCCTGGGCTCTCTCTTCCATATCTTCTACATCTTAGAATTTGGAAAAGAAAGAGAAAAGAAAGAAGGATGGAAGAGCCCAGAGGCGAGGAGTGTAAGGACGAGAGATGATAGAATGGGGAAAGGGTGACCGCTCCCTCCGGTCCCTTCCCTTTCTTTCATTCCTTAATTCTCGGGGCTTGCCCACCAATGTAATTCTCCTTCCCGAACGTAGAAAGTGAGGAAGGATGAGAGATTTATAGAGATGACAGACAGGTGTGGCAAGCCATGACCAAGGGATGTACCCTCCCGCCTTCGTTGGTAAGAGGTAGAGCCTCAAGAACAGAGAATAGACAGTGAAAAGAGAAGGCGGGAGAGTCTATTTCCTTCATATCATATCATCTGTATCTTCCCCTCGTCCTTCTCTTCTCTGTATCTTATCTCTCTACCATGGAAGGACGAGTGAAGGGGAAGATAAAAGAGATGACATGATGAATAGAAAGGTAGGCCATCTTCATGCTTCCTTCATAATCCGAAAGAAGAGAGGAAAGATAAGGCATTTGGATCCAACAGAATATGGCCTACCTCAGATTCCTTCCCGCTCCATTCGTTCCTGTGTCTCTCATTCCACTCTCTTCTCTCTACCATTCCTTCTACTCCTGGCCTATATCCTGATCCAATATTAAAGAGAAATAGATAGGCCAGGATGAGCCATTATATATCTTCCTTTCTCTTCATCAAGATTCTAATGCTTGGCGAGCGATGAAAGAATGGAGGGAATATGAAAGGGATGTGGAAACCCTTAGAATTAGCTCGCCAAGAAAGCCATTCAAGATCTTAAGAAGTGAAAGGGTGTGAGGAACCAAGAGGTGACGAAGGACTGGATTTCACTTTCATCTTAATGTAATTCCCTTTTTCTTTTCCTTTATTATTACTATTTAATGTTGGAAGAGCTCTGACCAAGACAACTAGAAAGCGATGAAAGAGATGTCAACAGGAAACCGAGCTCTTCCTCCAATCAATCTTTTCTCCTTCCCTTATCTTCCTTTCCTGGCTCGTTAATCCTTATTACCTACAACATACCCACGAGCCATCCAAGATAAGGGAAGTTACGAATGGAATGAGGTGATAGACGAAGGGAAAGAACCGAATGAAGGGAGATCAAGATCCTTTTTACCTTTCATTTCCCTCTTCCTTTCGGTATCTTTTCTATCTATGATTCCTTATCCAACTATTCATCACCGAAAGGAAAGGGAAGTTACACCATATGATATCTCCCTCTGTCCTGTCCTCTCTTTTCTATCTATTTCTACATCTCATTCATCATCCAAGCTACACTGTAGAGAGGACAGGGAGGGATAACGTAAGATATAGAATGCATGCTCTTCCTTCGTTCCCATCCGTTCCTTTCGTGCCTCAGTCTCTAGAACGAAGAAGAAAGAAGAGCATGATGTGAAAGGGAGGACATACCTTCGTCCAACCGCTACACGGCCTCCAACGCAGTTAGGTGTTAACCCTTTATTTTGGTCTCTTAATTCCTCACATTCTAATTCCCATGATTACCAACTAGAAAGGGAGGTACGAAGGGAAGAATGAGCGAGTTAACCGACATGCCTTATAATTCCCTTTATTCATCTCTTTCCTCTATTTGGTTTCTGGGATTATTGGAGGTAAGAAGAGTTCCATAAAAGCAAAGAAGAGAGAAATAACGAGATGTCAGGACTAATTCAGTTGTGTCTTTTCTTTTTACCTTCTTTCTTTCTTGTTTACTTCCAATGCCAGTTCTTGTTTGGATGAAATGATTCCTTTTGCTTTGTTAATTCGCTCTTTCTTTTATCTTAGATTTAATGTTCAAAATTATGTCGTAAAAACTCAAGATGAAAGCAAAATATAGAAATTCTATTATTAATTATCACTCCCTTTTTCATCTGTTATCACTCACTTCTTGGACTAGTCCGTACGTGGTAAAGGATTAGGAAATAGAATGGAAAGAGAGTGACAGAAGGAACGAGGTAAAGGGGAAGTACAATGGAGGCGAGAAGCCGAGGCAAGTAATGAATGGGACACTTCGTTCTCGTTAATAATCTGGTTACTTCTTTGCTTTTACTTTTGGTTTCTGAATTTAGTTTTTATTGTCAAAATGATCCAAGATAGTGAGATGAGAGGAACATAATGTAACTTAGAAATGAAAAGAGGTGACAGCATAAGATAAAACCAACCATCACTATCCACTCTTTCTATTCCCTTCATAACTTCTGGATAATGTTGGTTCCTCCACCTGTCGGTTAACTCCTTCCTCTAAACCTTCCTCTCCAACTCCAGGCAATGAGGGAATAACGTATGGAAAAGAAAGGCATGACAGTAAGGCCTGGAGTTCGCAAAGAAGCTGTTCCCATCTCTCTCCCTTGACTCCGTCTGGTCTCTCGATGCTTGAATGGTAATGAGATAGCGAATGGAGAGAGCGGGTGGTAAGGAAAGGTCCTGTGACCCAATATCCACATCTTCTTTCATTTTCCTGTCATTGTGTCACCAAATTCATTCATCCATGACATGTAGGAGTTAGTGAGGAAAGAGGAGTTGTAATGGTGACACAAAAGGAAAAGGCTGGAATGATTATTATTGGTTACATGGCTGCATGGAATGATCCAACGTCATAGGTGAGGACAGGGAAATGGAATGAGAGAGATAGCATTCACCCACCAGCTGAGATAGGGTGGGGTAGGTATGGACAGGTGGGTTCTAAGGTTAGATCTCTTTCATCTTGGGATTTATGGTTTCCTGTATCTTCACTCACTGTTACACCTGTCCTAGCATTATCCATCTTTGAAGAGCAATAAATAATAATAAAATAGAAAAGCTTAGAAGAAATGGCTTTCCCAAGATGTAGAATTACAGGTAAAAAGAGGAGGATAAAAACCCACAAATAGAATGACAAGAAAGTGAGTCCTGTTCCCTCATCCATTCGTTTCCCTCAGTCTTCGTTCAACCACATTATTACACCTCCAAAATATAAAATAAACAACAAAAGAAAAGAAAAAAGACAATAAGAAAGCAATCTCTCCCACTCTTTCCCGGCTTTACCGGTCAGTCGTTAACTCCCTCTACTCACCAAAGAAGCAAGGAAGAAGGAAATAAACGATGAGAAAGGAACTTATCTCTTCCCTACATGCCATGTCTTAGTCTTGGCTATCACCTCATCATTTCGGTTAGACAAGTTCTCGTTGATACCTTAGGGTCTATTCCTTACACTTCTTTTCAGCTATTTATTATTCTAGAATTACATTAGAAATTAAGATGAAAGAAACCTAGGGAAAGAAAGGGATGATTAATAGTAAGGAAAGGACCATAGGAAGATAAGAGTTAGAAGATACAAAATGATCCCATTCTTTCCCATTGTCGCCCACCGGCGGAGGTGAACAGACACTGACCAGGAAGTGACCAAGAAGTCAAGGACCATCCCAAAATGAATCCAGATAAAGCATTTTATAGTTATTTTCATATTGTATCTTTTCTTTGTCATTCATTTCTTTCTTTTATTGTGTCTTGAGTTATCTTCCTACATCCTAGTCCAAGAGAAGGTAGATAAGGACAGGTAAACAGGATGTAGGAAGGAGATGTGAAAGGGTATTATCTCTTAGTCTCTTCTCACACTCTAGGACCCTTTCACAGCGGTCTATCTTTCATTAACATCCTAACATTGTAAATCCAGAAAATAAAAGATTAGGAAAAGGAATTATAAAGTAGAATTAAGAGATGAATCCCATGTCATAACAACGTGAATTGGAAGGTAAAGGAAAAGGAATTAACAAAGCAAAGAAGAAGTTATGAAAGGATGAGAACAAAGGAAAATAAATATTAAATCCTAACATGAGATAGACAAGTCTCTTTTCGTTATCATTCATTGCAGTTCTTCCAGATTCTTGTACTTGCTTTCTTGTCGTAATAATCCCATCTTCATTTGTCAGTTAACTTCTAATGTGTTAGCCACCGGGTTAAACGGTGAGGGATAGGATTTCTTAAGCTCTTTTTCTCTTACATTTCACTCCCTAAGAATTCCTACATTTGGGAGCTAATCCTCAAGGCATTTATCACTCACGAATGCAGGGAATATGAAAGAGAAAACAGATGACCATAAATGCCTTGAGGAAGCGAATAAACAAGAATTAAGATAAAAGAATTATGACAAATACAATAAAAACAAACAATAAAGGATAAAGCAAAATGAAGTAAAAGGAATTAGAAGAAAGAAATATACAAATTCTATTATTAATTATTACGACTTTTGGAATCTCCTTCACTCCACCAAACAAACCCAATCATTTATTCCTGATCTTATGATGTAGCAATGACAGAGAGATGTTGAAATCCTTGAATTACAGACCATCTTATCTCAGCTTTCACCATCACTTCCCTGTTAACTCACTGTGTCGGAAGTAATGGAGTGTACATCCTAACACCAATAAACGAAAGGAAATAATATAGGAAAGTAATAAAGAAAAAGGTTTATAAGATGAGATAGGAAAGTGAGTTGATAGTAAGGTCTGGTATTTTGGATCGGTTTCCAATCCTTCTTTCTTTATCTTTTATTTCGTTTACAATCTTAATCTCTAACACCATCAAATAAACTCAATTAAAGAGAAAAGAAATGAGACAATAATAAGATGAAAAGATGTCCCTCAAATCCCGGCCAGTGGACGGTCCGTCTATAGAATGCTCTTCTTTCTCTATCTATTCCTCTTCTTTTCGTTATCTTTCTTCTCATTCCATCACCATTTTACCCGTCCTTGCCCTCGGGCTTCGTCGTAATAGCAAAAGTCAAGAATAAAGGAAAATATTAAAGTGTAAAAGGATTCTAATGACTGCCAGGAAAGCCAACTCTTGGATGTTGAGATTGAAGATAGAATCCTGTTCCTTTTGGTCGTTTCTTTTCACCTTCAATCACCACCGGTGAGATGGGGTGGTGGGATGTAGAAAAGGTGAAAGAGATAATTGACAGGAAATAGAATGCTCTTCCTTCGCTTCTCTCGGAATCTCCAGATGAGGACGAGATAAGGCTTACCAACTCACCATATCTCCAATCCATCTTTTCAGCTATTTACGTCCCTTTTATCTCTGTGGGTTATTATTGTGTTTGAGGACCTATATCTCCGGCGTCTTCTATCGTTTATCTCAGAGCCGGATTGACCGGTAGAGAAAGGGCATGAACTTCCCTGAAACGAACTGGTATTTCTTATCACCCTTCCCAGTCGGGCTTCTCTTTCCATTTCCTTATTAATTATTACGACCCGACGTGAAGGGAATGGAATAGCCAAGCCTTACCTATCTTTTCCTCTTATCCTCTTCTTTGAGTCACCCGACAGCTGAGAGGCGGGGCCGTGAGGCTGGGTACATCATCCCCTTTTCCTCCCTGTTCCTTTCGTAATTCCGGAGAAACAGCCGGGTGGGCGACATTCGGAATGAACTCACGAGTGGAAGATAGGGAGGAAAGAGCTCGTGTTTTCTTCATTCCTACACCGTCCCTCACTTATCCACTTCTTGGACGTGAATGACGGAGGAGATGATCGGAGAGAATGGGATCCTATCTCTTCCTTCCTTCTTTTTCCTTCTCTTAATTCCTCTCGCTTCAGGTCCCTTCCGGTGAAGCAAAGGAGAGGAATGAAGGAAAAAGGAACGGAATGTAACCGAATGGAGAAGAGGTGGAATTGAGTGGGCTTTCTTCTTTCATTTTCCCTTATCCCTCCTCCATTCTGAGCCCCGACCGGCTAGGGAGAACGGAGGGGGAGGGAACCGACCAGACTCTCCTTTCCATTCCTCACACCTCACCGCCGGTGGGCGAAGTGAGGGGAAAGTGAGGGATGGATACGAAGAGAAAAGAGATGACAGTGAAAGCCAACGAGCGAAGGTGAGTGCCAGCTTTCCCATTCATCTCGTTCCTTCGCCGTCCTCAGTCTCTCTTCTCTCCGTGTCTTCTCATTCCTTACAAATCTATTATTGGAGAAGACACGGCCATTCGTTCATTCGGTTTCCCACGTCCTAGCGACTGAAGGGAGCGGGTGAAGAGACGTGGAGTTGGAAACCGAAATGAAAAGGAATGGTGGGAAGGGTTAGATGGTGAGCGGGAATGAAGGGAAGGCCAAGGGCCGGGATACCGCTCTCCATCATATCACCCTTCCCCATCTCTTTTCTCTTTCCTGTGTCTTAGATGGAATGGAATGACAGGTAAAAGTGAGTGTCTATTAACTGCTGTAAAAGCGATATCTTAGGATGAGAGAATTAGCCATGAAGGCGACCTTTCCATTTCCTTATCTCTGCTCCCTCTCTATTCTCGGTTTCTTGGATCCTACAAAATACCAAAAAGAAAACCAAGCATTAAAACCGAGAAATAGAGAGGTGATTCCTCATCCAGAAGTTAGTAAAGGCATGAAGTGGTAGACGGTAGGTGAATGACAGTGAGGAAGACACCGGACGGCGTAGGGAATGAACATTAACTCCTAACTGCCTTCGTCACTAATAAAAGCATGACATGGAAAGGAGAGGCAGTTAGGTAATCATCTCTTTTACCCTTTCCCTTCACCAGTTCATCTGTAGGATTCACAAGTTACCTCACGTACAAACTGGTGAAGGATATGAAAGGGAAAGAGATGCAATATGATGAAGACAGATGGGATAGCGACTTTAGGGAGCGGAGAGCCTCAACCTTCCATCCTACCCTCTCTCTCGGTTTACCTCGTTGGTTGGAGTGGGATAAGACCTTGAGTTACCATCCAATCCTCCATGCGACCACCGAGTGAACGAGGACGTAGGAAGAGAGAAAGAGGCAAGCTCTGGGAGCCAATAGATATTCCTTTTTCCTTTTCACTCATCCTTTCATCACCCCAGCGCTCATCTCTTCGCTGGTGATGGAAGGCGAATGAACATTATCTTTTCCTTTTCATTTCTATTCTTTTATTATTGTTTGTAGACCTCTGGATCTTAGGTGAGTGTGTGTGATGGATGTAATCCTAAAGTGATAGCCCGTGGGCGAGGGGTTTTTTTTTTTTGTTTTTTTTTTTTGGGTACAGCATGTGATTGGAAAAAGGACGGGCCATTTCTTTATCCCATCTCTTTTATCTCTTATGTCTTTCACTTTCCTTCCTCACTATTTCCTAGACTGTAACCTGACATCTCTTTGCATCTCTATTTCCAGGGTTTGCACCCATCCCAAGGAAGAAGTAATCAAGGGAAAAGAAAAAGGGAAATAACCCAACAAATGAAAAGGAGTTAATATGATAGAATTAATTTGTAGGAGCTCTTCTTTTCCTGTATTCTTCTTTCTCTCTCGTTTCATCCACTATTCATTCCTTAAATTCCAGAACTCCCAATATGCCAAGCAATTAATGCTGGAAATTCCTAGAGTTCAACCACAATGTGAAAGCCATAAAAGATAAGGCATAATAAAGGCATTGGAGGGCGTTTATCTCCCTCCGTGCTATCCTTTATTGTGTAACCCGTTTTTCGAACGGGAACAAATGGTGTGAACATCCAGCGAAGAGACCAAAGGGAACAGAAATAAAAGAAAAAGATAAAAAGACAAAATAAATTATAAGAAAATAGAAAATGGAAAAGTAATGAATGAAGAGACAGGTAAGTGATAGCTATTACGGAAAGGTCGCCATCCGGCTTGTTGGGAATGCTTCTTTTCTTTCTCTTGGTATCTCTTCCTCTTTTGTAATTCTATTTGAGATCTGAGATAATGGATTTCTGAGAGACACAAAGGTAGGTAAAGAATAGAAAAGAGAAGACCTAAGGAAAAGGAAGGTAAAGAAGGGAAAATGAAAGAATGAGAGATGATGCATTCCTTCTTCCTTTCCCGTCCCTTGGATGAGGACGTAGGGAAAGAGAAGGATAGCACTCACAGAGAAGACTGAGAGAAGAGGGAATTATAAGTCTATTTTACCCTTCAACCTCCGCCACCAGGCAAGCCCTGACCGTGGGGCGAGACGGTAGAAGGAAGACTGTCCCTCCAAACCTTCCTCTCGGGCCTTGCCCTTCCACTCACTTCTACATCCTCCCTCACCCGTCCGTTCGTGGGCTGTGTGTGTGTGTTGAGGAACGAAGAGACGGCCTATCTGTTCCTGGTCCCTTTGTCACTCTCTAATCTTTCATCTCTATATACCATCCACGACGGTGGGTGAAAAGCGGTGACAAAGATCCAGACCTTACTACCTTCTCCCTCGCTCCACCAGATGAGAGCGTACGGGAGAGACTAAGGGTTAACAGATGATGGACGGTGTCATGTAAGTACGAATGAAGAATGAAGGTACACCGTCCCACAAACCCTTCCCTCTCGCCTATGGGCTTCCGGGCACTTATATATTCCTCTAACCACCTCCTCTCAGCCCTTGGCAGCTCTTGAAGAGAGCGGAGGAAGGTGGGTTAATGATGGGATTCACTCGCCAGGAAGTAGGAATGGAGGCGAGTCAAGGGTTCATTCTGGATCCATTTCCTCTCCCTTATCTCTTCTCCTTTATTCTCGTTGACATTACCTCTTCCCTTCGGTCGACGTATGAAGAATGAATGAAGGAAGACCAGGAAGAGATAGGAATGGAAAGGAGAGATGGATCCAGGATGAAGACATGTCCCTTTTCCTCTTCCTACCTTCACCCTTCGCTACCGTCTGGTCACCATCATTCTCCTTCCGGTGACTGCAGACGAAGGTTGCGGGTGAAAGGTAAAGGAAGGTAAGAATAAAGGGAATGATAACGACGAAAGGAGAGAGGAGTGAGATGGTGACCGAAGGATCGGTCTCACAGTCACTTTTCGTTCCTTTCATCTCACTTTCATATTATCCTCTTCTCCCTGTGGCTCTATTCTCTGTCATTACTTCCATCGTGTGCCACAGGAAGGCGAGTTATAGGAGCTGACCGTGTCCCTTCTGTCTCTCTCCGCTGTCGGTGGAAGGACCACGATGGAAGAGTGGGGCCAGCCCTTTTATCTCCTCTTTCCTCACTTCTCGCTCGTTAACTTCCGCCGCTTCCAAGCGACACGAGCGAAGTGAGGGTGAAGGAAGGAAGAGCATCTCATTCTCTTTTATTATTTTCCTTTTTCTCTTTTCTTTGTCATGCACTTCTTTCCAGATCCCTCTCCTCTTCTCACGGACAGAGATTAACCGGTACATGATAAGGAAAGAGAAGAATAACCGTGAGGAGAGGGATTCGGAGAGAGAAGAAGAAGAGTGTATCCTCTCGCCTCACCGTTATCTTCCCTTGGTCAGGATGAGAGCGAGAGAGGATAAGGAATCACTATTTCCCATTCCTTTATCACCCAAGCCCTGTCCCTTTCTGTATCTCTTGGAACCTACATTTGCAGGGCTTGAATGAACGGGAAATAATATGCTTTCCTTTCTCTTACCTCTTCCCCAGTTCCTCTCACGCTCCAGATGATACAGAGCGGAGGAACCTGTGGGTGAAGAGGGGGAGAAGGAAGAGTGAAAGATAATAGGTCCTCCACGGCTTGGAAGTAATGGCCGTGAGAAGAGGACCATCCACTGACTCACTCCCTTTCACTTCATGCGTCCCTTGTTCTTACGTCAGTCCCTTCCTTTCCCATCTTTATCATTGACGGACGAGTCCAGGCGAGGCAAGGAAAGAGAGAGCAAGGGAAGCAGTGAAAGGGATAGTGAGAGATGATTCCTTCCTACGTGCCTCTCGCCTTCCCTTGGAACCTCCGGCACAGGATGGTGACAGTTGGGTGAGTCAAGCCCCAGAGATAAGAGGGGCTGGTATGTGGATGACAATGTGACGGAGGGAACAGCATTTAGGAGTTAACTTCCATCCCCAACCTTCCCACCGTCTCATCCCTTCGCCGCTGTGTGTAGGTCCGTTGGGGATGTAATGTTGGGAGCGACAGCCAAGGGATGGAGTGAGTGGTTGGGTACGAGAGAAAGGTCCTTCCAGACGTTACTTCCGGTGACGAAGAGAGCAAGGATGAGGAAACGAGAAGAAAGGGAAGGACCTTCACCCAACCATATAACTCCCTCCTGTCTCTCCTCTCTCTCTATCTCTTTGTCACCTTCCGTCCCAACTTCTCAGAGATAGGAAGGAGGAGACGGTAGGAGCGAGCTGACGGGAAGAGACACACCATTCCTTCCTTCCTTCATCTCTACGTCCTTCAACATCCAAAAGAAACAGGAAATGAAAGGGAAGGACGTAGGAAGGGAGGAAGGAACTAACATCTTACCCTCGCTTTCATCGCTCGCGAGTCCATAGGAAGGAGCGTGAAGGCCTCTCTACAACTCAGTCCCCATCCCTCCACCAGTCAAGGGAGGGAGTGTAAGTGAAGGGACATGAGATGAGGCCTCAGAAAGGCGAGGGATTCATGTCGGTTCATTCGTTACCTCTTCCCTCATTCATTTATTGCCTCCAACTCGCCTTCGTGCCTCAGCTCCCACATGATGAAGAACTAGATGAAAAGCAAAGGGAAATCATTAACCGACATAGGGAATCGAACGAAGGTGAGGAGCCGCTATTTCTTTCTCTTTTACTTCTCTCCCTGTCTTTCTCATCCCTCGGCCAGCTCGTGGACAAAGGAATGCGAGCGTGAGGGATGAAGACAGGAGGAAAAGACAGTGAGGAAACGAACTGGGGTATAGGTGACAAGGAAGAAGGAAAGCAATAAACATAAAGAAGAAGAAAAGAGAAAACCAACAAATGAAAGCAAATAAACACACATTCCATCTACAAATCTATTCCAACCCTATCTGTCTTTCACTTGCTTCTTTCCCATTTCCTTCACTTGGTTACACACTGTGAGCTCACGAATAGAAAAGGGACAACAGAAAAGAGGTTGAGAACGAAGTGAGAAGATACATGCCATGGCAAGCCTTACAACCCACTCATCACCTCGCTATCTCGGTATCTTTTATCTTCCCTCTCACATCTCTTTCCTCTATTTGTGATCTATTGGAGAAGACTAACGACAGGAATTATAAAATAGAAAATAGAGAAGTAAAAGAGACAATAAGATAATGAGATTAATGATAGAATGAAGAAAGAATGAAAAATGAATGATAAATCCGCCATCCGGCACAACAATGTAATGCTTGCGAACTCGCCCGCTCGTTAACTCCTAGATAATGGATTGGAGACAAGGTGAAGTTCCTTCCAGCGCTCGGGTCCATTCCCTTCGCTTCTTTTGGAGTGTCGGAAGTTACATGTTATTTCCTCTCCTTTCCGTGCCTGGGATGACAGCATGTCCCAGAGGCACGAGAGAAAGGGTTAGAGGAAGGAAAGAAGCTGTGTCAGGACCTTCTCTCGTTTACACACATCCCACGGCCTATCTGTTAAGGCTCGTGATCAACAAGAATAAAACTGTAAAACTAATAAGAAAGGAAAGGAAAATATATTGAAGAGCTATTTCTTTCCCAACTTCTGGATCTTGGATGGATCTGTGACCAATAATCCCAATAAAAGATAGCCTCATTCATATCCTTCCACTCCGTCCTTGACTTCGTTCCTTCATTCACTGTTTCCGTCTCTTTTCTTTCACCTAATGTTCATCCTCATCTCTGTTACCGGTCAGCCTCTGGCCAAGACCTCACAGAGAAGCTCATCTTCCTTCACCAACAATCCCACCCGCTCGGTTATAGATGGTGATGACAGAGAATTAACACGCGAAGGAAAAGGCATTACTTGGAAGCCCGAGCGGAGGCTGTGTTAGGATGTGAAGAGAGATGCCTTCATTGGTAAGGTCCTGAGATACAGTTATGACGACAGAGAAAAGGTTGTAAAAGCCTTAGAAAGAAGAGGTAAAAGGATGGGATTAAAGTGAAAGGAAGTGACTATTCCTTACCTGTCATGGCATATAGATGAGCCTGCATTCATCACCCATTCTTTGCATTGGGATTTACGGGAAGCTCCTGCCACAGTGAGTCATTACATTGCAGGGAAGGGAGTTAGTATGAAGGAAACGATGAGAGGATTCTATGGCTTGTTCCTTCCCTACAAATCTCTTTCCTTGGGTTTCTTGGTCATTAGGTCACCATCATCCCTCTACCTCGTCCAACTGGTGAAGAGACGAGGAGGAAGAGGTAACATGTCCCTTTTATCTCTCTAATTGTCTCTTTTCCTATCACTTGTTCTCTTCATCTGGATCTTGGCTTACAGCCGTCTCTTTTCATTCACTTTCACATCCTTCTTCTCTCCGTCGTATCTACTCCTCACTGACGAGGTAATTCCAAGGAAGGATAATGGTGGAAGAATGATGATAACGACAAACAGGAGAAGATAGCCCTGACCGGGTGGTGTAATGCAAGGAAAGATCTGGAATTTCTGGAGTCAATTATAAATCTATTATTTCCATTCCTTACTATTAACTGCCTCACATCCCATTCTTATTAATTACTTCTCCATTTTAAGGATTTACAATGTGAAATAGTGCTTCTCTCGACTATAGGAAAGTCATATCTCTTTACTTCTTAGTTTTTACGAAATAATTTTGGACAATAAAGAAAGAAGATATGGGAAAGATAAAATGCTTCTAAGATCCACAGATAAAGACCAGGTAAGGAATAACCGTGAGGAATAGAGAAGCTTTCATTCCACATCTCTCCACCGGATGGTGTGTACCAGCTAATTCCTCTCTCTCTTTGCTATTAATCTGGATCTCTTTCACCTTTCCTAATCTCTTTTCTTTTCTATTTATTTATCATTATCTACCTTCTAGAATTACAGGGAAGGAGAATGCATTAGACCGGAGGTAAAGAGATGTCCAGAAGCTGTTCTTTCCCTTGTCTACACGTGAGCTCTGGAAGTCTCTTCTCACTGCATCTCTTCATTCTGGATCTATCTTCACTCAATCTGTTTACCTTCATTCCAGTCTGTACCTCCTGTGTCTATAGAATGAGAACGGACTGGAATGTAGAAAAGGTGAATGAATGGTAACGACAGAATGGAGAAGAGATAAGTTGAGAGCCTTTGGGCTGCGGCAGCGACAGGGTGGAGATGGCAGGCCAAACACTTCTCTATCCTTCATTTACAATTCTAAATTATTTGTATTCTTATTTGCTTTTCGTTGTCATCCAATCTCCAGGATTCTACGGTCTGTAATTCAAGGGTCACAGATAAGGCTAAGATAAGATCCAGAGGGATGTAGATAAGGCCGCGGGAAAGAGAAAGGAGCGGGGTGACAGATCTTTGTGTGCTTCCTCCGTCACAATGCCAGGTAGGGCCTGAGGGCATAATGTAATGGAAAGAGAGGCCTTACTATCTCATCTTAAAGGATTTGGGATCCACATCTATAATTCTCTGGACTCGCTCCCTCGTTGGTTAGTACGTGGCATGCATTGGAAATCCTAAAGTGAAAGGTAAAAGAAAAGAAGAGACAGAAGGCAATAAAAGCCACCAATGGCATGCCAGGGTCTTATCCCAGTCTTCTCTAGGATCCAAATGAAGGGATATTACATGGTGAGACGAAGGTACGTCCTAAAGGTATAATTGGGAGATATTACGTGAAGAAAGAAGATCACCTATAGATCCGGCCCTTTCTGTGCCGTGTATCATCTATTCCTTTTCCTTTAATTTTTATTA
Source organism: Effrenium voratum (assembly GCA_963377175.1). Taxonomy (NCBI): domain Eukaryota; class Dinophyceae; order Suessiales; family Symbiodiniaceae; genus Effrenium; species Effrenium voratum. The sequence goes on along the minus strand of CAUJNA010001587.1, from coordinate 23,122 downwards.
TTTACTTTTATCTCATCCTTCTTCACCGTTGGATCAGGAACTTGAATGGATGTAAAAGGAACGAGATAAATAGAAAGGGAAGGTACGAAGGTAAGAAGACAAACAAACAAGTGAAAGACCAAGAGGTGAAGCCTCCATTCTACATCTCTTTCCATCTCTAATTCTCTGGGTTCTTGTCTTTTTATTTCTGGTGTAATTCATTTGTGGTTTGTTGTGGTTAGAGAAGTTAATAGCTACATTCTATCTCTTCGTCTCGTGGTTACTCTTCCCTGTCGTACCCACTCATCTCTAGGACACGGAAGGCTCTCACAGAGTCCTAACCCTTACCAAATGCTTTATCTCTTACACCATTCTTCTTCCTTACAGTCTTCTCTGTAATTGACGGAGGACGTGTCACCAAGAAGTTGACCATCCTAGATTGAGAGGAACGTGAGCTACAAAGTGAACGGGAAAGACAAGTAACCTCAACTCCAGGCAAGCCATGAATGGGCTAGGGAGTGAGGTGTAAAGAGAAGATAGACTATAGAATGCTCTTCCCGGCTCTATTCTTTCGCCTTCACGTGAATGTTCCTGAGATGACAGGACAAGAAGTGAATAATGGGAGATAGAGAGATGAGTGAATAGAGGAGTTCCCACGTGACAAGGAATGGGATAATAAACGAAAGGAATTCCAGTCACTTGTATCTTTCACTTGTCCTTTTCATAATTCATTTTAATATTTAATTAGTATTTAATATTTATTTTGTATGGTATTTCTATTTATTATTGTAATTCTATTATTGGTCTTATTAATCTCTTTCACTTTGTATCTCTTTCTTCTTTATTTGTAGTTCGTTATCTTTCTAGTCTTTTATTGTTTATTATTTACCTTTTTAGTATTTCTATTTTATATTTTACAAATTAATTCTAACTCTTGGAAATCAGTGAATTATAGAGAAGCAAAGAAGAGGGACAGAGGTAAAGAGAAGAATAGATGGATTTCCAAGGAAGGAGTGTAATGGCTGATAGGAAAGTGATCTCCTACCTGTTAACTCACTTCCTCATCAATATCCACAAGTCACTTCTCTTACCTCTCTATCTACATTCTAGAATTATTAATATCTTTAATTGTCGATCGATTCTAAGATGAGATAGACAAGGGAATTATATGGCATGGCAGGGCCAATGGAAGGTAAAGGAAGGTATCACCTCGCTATCTCGTTGACTCGTTATCCTTGTCTTTCCCTGTTATCTATTTCCTTTGGATGTCATGTTCTTATGGAAAAGCCGTTAACTGTAATAACATGAAAGAAAAGATGGAAAAAGATAGCATGCCTCCCGGCTTTTCCAGGGCTTTATTGTCAATCAGAATCCATCCTCTGTGAGTCTGGGGTATGAATGAGAGGATACAGGTCAGCTCACCATCTGTTCCTTCCGGAATCTTAGGAATGGAAAGAAGTGAAAGATGGTGATGGAAATAGCTGACCTGTAACTCCCTCCATTCGCTACCATCCGTTCACTCATGTCGTTACCAAAGTGAAAAAGTCTCTGGGCTCGCTTCGGAGCTGAGACAGTGTGAGAGAGAGATAATAGCTTCCTCAAATCCCTTTATCCTTACCCTTCCTTCCGTTCCAATCCTAGATTGGGTAAGGGGTAAGAGAGACAGCATGGTCAGGAGAAGATACATGGTGAGAAAGGCTTGTTTACATTGTGTCGGTCATTACTTTCCCTTTCTGGTCCTTTCCTAAGCCTTTCTTTCACCACCATAACTACAACTTAGAAATCTTTTAATATTTAATTCTTGTTTTTGCGACGTGAGGATTAACCCGAGCGGAGAGTGTAAGGACATGTTAAAATGAATTACAATAAGATAATGAGATGATAACGTCAGTCCCCTTCCTTTATATGTGATGTGTCTCCTCTTTTCACCGTTATTCATCCCTCTCCAATGTAGATGAGTTCTGATGAAGGAAATAGATATTAAGAAAGGAAAGGAAGGATACAGATAGGAGGTAGGGGAATGTATGGTCTGTCTTCTTCTCTTTTCCTGTCTCTCATGTCATCTTTATAATTCACGGAACACATGCTGAGGAAGACACATGAAGAAAGAAGAAAAGAAAATCAATAAAATGATGACTCCTTCCTTCGTCCATCCGGTGTCTGTGGAATGTAGGAGAAGATGAATGAATGTAAACACAATAAAAGAACAGACACCAAAGGTAAATAATAGATTAGGAAAATAGATTGTGAACGAAGTGTTAGCCATTCTCTCAACCGCTTTCTCGCGGGTTTATCATAATGCTTTTCCATTCATGTTCTTACACTTTCCTTTCACCTAATGACTCATGCATCCGCCGGCGTGAGTAGAGAGGCCGGATATTAAAGGCTTTTATGGTTGATATTATGTAGAAATGAACAAGACAGGTGAATGCCAACATCTCTATCCCTTTCTATCTCTGGGAAACCGTCTAACCACAATGAATGCATGGCATGTAAGTGAGTTACTATTCTCTGTTTGTCGTAACTTGTCCATTCTATTCCCTTAATCTCACACCTAAAGTCACCCAACGTACTAACTCCGAGCGTTGGAAGGAACGTCTCTTGATTACCTCTCCAATATGAACTCCACTAACTCCAAGAAATGCATTGAGGATTAGATAAAAGGATTTCCTCCCTATCAACGCCCGAAGGTAGCGAGTACACGGTTGGCATGTTAAGATGAATGCCATGAAAGGAAAAGGCATTCCATGGAAGATCAACTCACCATCAGAGATAAGGCCTCGCAATCAAGGTTAGTTGGAGTGGTGAAATCTCTTCTTTCCAGTGCATCTTTTATTATTGACGAGAACTGACTTGAGTGCGAGGAAAGATAGGTTGATAATTTGCTTTTCTATTCATGCATCCCTCGTCCTTTCCGTCCTTATAATTCCATCGGTTCACCATTCAAGAATTCCAGTAAAAAAGACGGATTAGAGAAAGGACGAGGTGGAAGTATGAAGGAACCTACAAACACTATCCTTTCCACAGCCTAGAGTCTGTGATCTGAGGTAAAAGGATTTCCAAGAAACAAACCAATAGACGTAAGGAAAATATAAATGAAAAGAAGTGAATGGTGGCCTTCCGGCTGGGTCTAATCCCTGTCTTTCCTACCTCCTTTCGGGTTATCTCCCAACCGTGTAGATCCTCAATTAACGAGAATACGAAAAGACAAGAATAAAAGGATTTGGAAAAGAGAAGAAAGATGAGTTACACGGTTGGCATCTTATCTCAGATCCCTTTTCTCTTGTTTACATCTTACCTTTCTCCCGCCTTTATTAACTGGCGGTTCACTTCCTAACATCTCAATTCCATTCAAGATTAGGAAATGTAATGCAAAGAGATGCAATATTAACGAGAACACATATAAAAGCAATAAAGGGATGGACATGAGATGAAGTTAATAGCTCTCCCAAATAGAGAGATGAAAGCATAGGAAATCATCTGATGGATGATCCACTTCTTTCCGTTCCTTTCCACACCTCCCTTTCAGGGCCTTTAGGTGTGTCAGGAGTTAACTTCTTCCTTCATGCCTGCATTCATCCTTTCCATATCTTGTTTGGTGGTTTGATGAGGTTACTTGGTAAGCATTAAATGGAGGATGAATGCATGACTCATAGAGACTCACCGCCCGTCGTTTCCTCCGGCCTAATTCACGAGTTAAAAGGAGATAGACACGGTTGGTGGAAGGGCGGTCATTGGATGACTCACTCACCTTCGTTCGTATCTTGGAGAAGGCTTACCAAGTGAGTGAGGACATCTCTTTTACCTACCATCCAAGACTCACCGCCGGTGGGCGAGAGAAGCTTCTCTGTGAGTCTTGTCACTCTCTTTCCATGGTTAACCACCTTACCTCTGCCGGTGGCATAATGTGAAGGAAATAGAAGGATATGACATGGAAAGAGAGGTACATCTCATGGTCTTTCATTCACTTACACATCTTAGTCTTTCCAGATGCTTTTTATCTTAGTTCTTACATCGCTTTTCATTTATCTTTTATATCTTTATTATTTGTATTTTGCTTTATTCTGGTTAATATTTATTGCTTATACTAACATTATGAATGAAGAGATGAGATTAGAGACACAGAAAGGTACAGGATTAACAGGTAGGACTTCACCAAATACAAACAAACAAGAACAGGAACTGAGATAGACGGAAGGAGTGGAAGATATTGATGAGAAGAGAATTAGACTTTCATCTGGATCCAAGATAATTCACTCACTTACAGCCTCTGGGCTTCCAGGCACTACTTCCTCATTCACTTCCTAGTCTTTTCCAGGATTTATAAGTTGCTACAGCCAAAGGCATACAGGATAAGGACTCAAGGGACAGGAAATAAGGCCCTAATTCACCGGCATTATTGCCTACCATCTGTTCCCAATCATTTGTTTATCTTTGATGGTTAGCTCTTTTCTATTTCCGTCACTTTCTAGTTACTCCTGACATGTCCTTTCCTCTAATTGTATCTCTTCATTCTAGGCATTACACACCTAATGGTCATTCACTTTGTCATGGAAGGAATCATCACTTCCCTGTAATTCATTTCTTGGAGATAATGGGATAAGATGTGAAGGGATATGATAAAGACAGAAAGGAAAGGGAATAGAAAGTACATGAAGATGGATTTCTTTCTCGTCAATTATCCTCGCCTTCCGGCCTAGCATTCACTATCTCTCTTTACCTTCAACCACAATGACACACACAAAGGAAAACAGTTCAACAAACCAACAAGAACTCACAGAGATTAATAGGTGATAGAAGGAATAGTTGGGTTATGAATGGATCTGTCTTCTCTTATCTCATCTCTCTTCACACTCTGTAACAGCCATTCACTTACCAGCTATTACCTCCCTCCTGTGTAATCCCTATCCAGATGAGGTGATGAGATACAGGGCAAGGAAGGACCAGATTAAAAGCATTTCCTTTCTCTCGGTCTTTACCTTCGTTCGACCTTATCTCAGCATCCAATCCCAAGAACGTAACCAAATAACCCACAGAACAGAGATTTAGAGGTGTGGAATACTCTCCTTTTCAGATTCCTTATCTTATATCTCTTTCTCCCCCTCGTCCAACCCATCCAAGATGGGCGGCTCTTCGCCGTTGGACGGAGGGGTCATGATGAAGGCATCTCTATCCTGGACTGTGTGGTTGGGTGATGGGCTTCTTTCCTCTTCTTTTTATCTCGTAAATTATCCAATATTCCACAAATAACCCAAACACACAGATGAAACAGAAAGGGAAGATGGATTCCAGGATAGACAGATGAGATGATAAGAGAGTGAGGCATTACTTGGAAACAGATCCTCTTTCCTTTCTACATCTCTCTTTCCTGATTCATTATCTCCTCATCATTACACCAAAGGGAAAAGCCATGAGATGAAAGACTCTCTAACATCAACAAATGAAAAGGAAAAGTGATAGATTAATAATGCCAGGATGAAGGCAAGCTTTTACAGAGAAGCGAGTTAATAGTAAGGAATGAAGTGTAAAAGAGAACTAGAATGTAGCCAGCCGTTATCTTCCTTTCTATTTCTTGTTCTTAGGGAAGGGTTATCTCCCGACCGTTTATCCCCTTCTTTCGGTCTTCAACCTCCTCTATACACTGTCTCTTTTCTTTTTGAAGATCTATGATTGACAGACAATAAATCTCCAGAAGCGAGCCAAGCGATGCAATGAGATGCTTTTATTACTGTCCCTTCCTCGTCTCTTAGACTCGTCGGTCGACACAATGTAGGAAGGACCTGTTCTCCTCGCTACCTCGTTGATATGGTGGAGCGAGGGAGATGAAATTGTCCAATGGACGGCTTCCAGCCCTTTCATCTCAGCTCCCAATCAATATTTTACATTTTAAAAGCTACAAATGAACGGAATTGAGACAAGACAGACCGGGTTAGGAGGAGGTATGTCATGGTTAGAGGAACAGGCTATAGACAAGTCTCAGAGATAAGCCAATTTGTAGCTTTTATGTCACCATTTCCATTCTTTCATCTTAATAATGCATCAGGACCCATCTGTAGAATCCCATGTCACAGCTATAGACAAGTCCTATCTTTCCATGTAACCAAGTCTCAGGGTTAATATTGGCTTGCCACACATTGTCATTACAGAAAGGCCCTAATTGGGAGATAATATGATAAGAAAGGAAATGATGGGTACAAAGAGAAGAGAAAGATAATGTCGCTATCCGTGAATCGAGAGTCTTTCATCTGTTCCATCCCTCTCCATTTCCACATCTTAATAACTCAGAGTATTATATTAGGAATTACATGATAAAAACGATGATGCGAGCGTATCCTTCCGGCGTCTTCTATCGTTTACTGCCGTCACCAAATAACCGCCACAGTGGGTCTTGAACTCACCCAATTACACAAATCCCATAATACAAGTAATTACTAATAAAATAATAAATAAAAGAGAAATAGCCCTTACGGAAAAGCAAACAAATAGAGAGATAAGGCCCAGAGGCCGGGATAAGGCTTCATACTTCTATCTTCACCGTATTCCACCTCGTCGTTACTGTTGACTGACGAGGGATCTATATCTTCCTCACATTGTCTTTCCCTTTATTTCACTATCATTCTTCTCTTTACTTCATTCTTGTTTGTCAAATATCTTCTCTTCAAACACCGAGCGGCTTAGCTACATTCTACATTTTAGAATTCTATTATTTATATCACACATTGACAAGTTCCTGAACCAAAAGTAAATAATAAACGAATGAAGAATTACCAGCCAATGAAGGTAGGGGCTGGGTGAGTTATATCTCTTTCATCCTTTCCTTGTAATCCAAGAATTTCCCAGAAGTAACCAAAAGTCGTAAAAATGAAGAAGGAATAACCATAAAATGAACAATACAAGCAAATAAACTAAAAATGCAAATTAACGACCTTAGGAATGAGAAAGAAAGTGACTAACGGTTATTACGGAAAAGAGAGGTAAGGAAAGACAGTCTTATCACCTACAATTTGCTGGCCTTGTTCCTCAGCCATTTCTATCTCTTAATCTGTGAGTTTTTACAACATAAAATAGGTTGAGAATTGATGAGGAAGAAAGACATGTATCCTCGCTTCGCTTCCAGGGTAGAGGCGAGAGGTTACAATGTGAACAGTTGGTACAGAGATGGGAAGAGCTGTAACCAAGGGAAAAGAGAAAGTGAATCCAGATATACCGCCAGGAAGCGGTTGAAGGGTAAGGTAGGGAAAGATTAGTTGGAGCCTGTTCTCCTCGCTACTTAACCGCTCGGTGAGGCATTAATGTGTGAAAGGAACGAGAGAAGCGAGTGGATGGACATCTCTTTTACATTGCTCTTCCCTCATTCCCTCACGCTCTTCAGGAGCTGGAATGTTGGGGAAGAGAGTCCTAGCATTATCCAAGATACGACCAGACGTAGAAACGGATGGGAGATGATTTGATATCTGTCCTTGCTCCTCTTTCCTGTCGTCTCTCGGACCCTATCTCACCCTACCTTCTATCTCCCTTCGTGTGTAATCTACAGAATGAACGTGAACGAAGGGTGAAGGTAGGGGATTTGGGAGCTTATTTCACTTTCATTTCATTGCAGTCCTCTTTTCTCCTTCATATCCACACTCTAGAAGCTCCCAAAATAACCAGAAATTAATAAAGGAATATGAAAGAAAGACAAATAATTAAAAATGAAAAGATAAAGAAATAATAGATTTATAATATGCTTTTCTTAATAATAAAAGTGGATTTAGGAACTTGTAAATAGAAAATAGATAATGAAAAGTGATCTCTTATCCGTTCATGCCTTCACTCTCTCCTATCTATGTCATACCTCTGGTTCACGGATCTCTTCTCTCTAATCCACACGGGTAACCCGTGAACCAAGAAAGACGAAAGAAAGGGAAGATAAAAGACTAGGAAATCCACTAACCATCTATTTCACGTTGTAACGACTATAATTCATTTGGTTGAGTTCTTAGGAACGAGGGGTGGTTTTCCTGTAGAATAGAGAGATAGGATAGAGAAGTTAATGGGTTAGGGATAAAGACTCTCCAACTCGCCAAGAAGCCTCTCACTCCTCACATTGGCTCGGAGCTGATCCAAGCATAGAAGCGAGGAGGATAATGGCTTCCACGGAAGGGCCGTGAGTTGGAATGAAGTAAAAGATGCCTCAAATAGAGGTAAAAAGGCTCTCATACTTCTTTCTTGTTTCGTGGGTCTTGGCCTCACGGCTTCTTTCACATACCCACTCAACCTTGTCTCTGAGCCTTATCTTCTCCAAATTATCTGTCACTTACCATTTTCCACATTCTAAAGGCTCAGAGATGGAGTGAAGATATTTGAGGTTAATTGGTCTTATTTGGAACCGTGCCCCATTCAACATCAGATGGGAGGGAACGTATGAAGAGAAGATAGATGGTGAAGAGCGAGGGAGAGAAGTAATGAATGAACGGTTACCTCGCTCCACCATATGAACGTGTCTTACCACATTCTACTTCCGGCGTCAAGCCTTCCATGGAATGCTCTTGAACACACGGTGGAGCGGTCTGGTCTCTTCGTTTCCCATCCCTATCTCTCTGTTATCACTCCCCACTATCTCAGCTCTTGAAGAGCCCGCCCGGCGGTGAGATAGGGTGGGGAGGGAAGATAAGGCACTATTTCTCTTTCCATTCTCTCCAGTGACTCAAGGAGATGGCCCAATCCATCTTTATCCCTTCTTTTCCTCTTAATTCCTCCCTCCCTTAACCTGTGGAATAATCCTAACGTGGAAGCGATAGAAGAGCGAGAACGGGAGGAATTAACCAGAGGAAGAGCAAAGGGATGACGATGGAAGTAAACTCACGATCCAAAGGTAAAGGCTAGCCGTTGGCCTCATCAAGACTCATTCTTTTCCAAGAGTTAGGCCAGGTACTTCCAACGGCAGAGAATGAAGAGCTGAGAGAAGGAAGCTCCAGAAACCCAAGGAACGAGAAATAGATTTGGAATGAGGATGTCTTTTTCCTTCTCTTTTCTTTCTTTTCTCCTGGAATCTTCTTTCCTGGAATTAATGATTCCTTTTCCTTACCATTCATCTCATTCTATCTGTTGGAGCACCTTTTCCTCTATTTCTTTCCTCTATTTGGTTCCACCGTGAGTCAGAGGTAAAAGAGAGGTGGAACAGAGGAAAGTGAAAGAGAGTAAAGAGAAGAGATAATGGGATAGAAAAGTCACTTTGTGTGTGTTCATTCTCTTCTCTAGGTAACTTCTATCTCGTTATCTCTTTCCCATTACCTACTACATCCTAAAGACACAGGACCTGGTGAAGGGATGAGACAGTGGATAGTGAAGATAAAAGAGAAATCCTTGACCTGGCTCCTGAAGAAGCCCTACCAACTAGAAAGGGAGGGATGATAGGGAAATAGACTTCTTTTATCTTGGAATCTCTCCTATCGTCGTTATTCCTGTCATTCATTGCTCTCTTCATCATATTACCTCCCAATCCTCACCCTTCGGGCTCATCTACAGATGAGTGAGGATAGAGGGAGGAGTAAACAGGAAATAAAAGGAAATAATGAAAGATTATTGACTGGAAAGTCCACCAAAAGCATTCTCATTCCTTACAATTCTTTGCTGTAATTGGCTGTGGACACGAAGTGCTGGCCAACGGCCGGATCCACAAGCCAACAATTCAAGGATCTGGAACCTACAGTTGGGATAGAAGTTACCTACAGTCATATGATTTCCTTTTCCTTTCTTTTACATCATAATTCTTCTCTCTTCCACGAACTAATCTCTGAGATACAAGAATCTGGAAGATAAATGAACAGGAAATAGAGAAGAGGAACCGCTCATCACTTCGCCAACATTCCAAAGGTAGGAAATACAAGGACTTCCCTTACCACCTACGGTCTATCTCACATTGTCATACCATCTAATAATCCCGGCTTCACGCCTCCAAACATATCCATTCTATCTTTCATGGCTTTACGGCCGTCACTTTTAGGAGTTGGAATTCCTTTATCCTCCACTTCGTTCCTTCGACCATAGGATGAGTCCCTGATTTCCAGGTGTTCAAGAGCCTGTTTCACCTACCTGTATCTCTTGTCCTTACCTTACCATTCCTCTATTCCTTACAATTTACGAGATTAAAAGATACAAAATGAATTTGAAGGAAGAGAAGCTCTTATGGAATGGTAAGGCATGGCATGCCAAGAAGAGAACAGATATGTAATGGCGGTTAGCTCCCATTGTCGCACCTTCATAATCCTTCACGTAAACCCACCTCTAGGAATCTCCAGAAGAAGCGAGGTAACGATCCGACCAATAGACGGGAAGTAATGGATGGAGCAAGTGATGGGAGCGACAAATAGACTTCATTCTGCACCTCGTCCTTCCAGACGGTTATATGGTTAGGTCTCTTCTCGGTTTATCTCCATCCCATTATTCACGAGTTAATAGTAAAGAAGAAAGACAGGGATAAGATAGGATGGAGATGTGGTTAGGTGGTTAGTGAGCGACTTTAGGGAGTGAATGAGTCAATATGCTGTAGGTAACTCCCGCCTCGCTTCTAATGCTCGGTTTATCATCCCTTTTATCTCCGTGTTATCCTCCTCTTTACCTGTCATGTCCTTACGAACGACAGGGAGGAGTGAGGGTTATCTTCTATCTTCCACCGTTCCCCGTCTGTTCTCATCCTACCTTTGTGAGTCCGGAGTGAGCGACGGGGTAGGGAGTGACCGGAAAGAACGACCACTTCCTTCTTCATCCTTTCTTGGTCTGTTAATTCCCTCTCCTTTACCATTGATGGGCTGTGTCTATAGGATGTAGGAAGGTGTACCCAGCCGGATGGCGGCATAATGTGTGAGTGTTCTTCCGGATCCACTTTAGGATGTGTAAAAGAGAAAAGAAAAGGGAAAGTAAAAGAGGATCCGGAGAGAGAAGAGGTAAGAGAGAGTGGATGGCTTCCCTGTAATTCCTTTTTCTATCTGGGGAAGCCATAATCCACCACTTTATCTCTGTCATACCCTATCTCTCTCTGTTCTTGGCTTTCTAGTTGGTGATGAGAGAGCCAATGGAACAGAGAGGAGTAGGGGTTAGGAAAGGGCGAGAATAAGAGCCCGTCCGTTCACTCTCTTCCATCGTGACCGCGGACGAAGGAGCAGGATCTCGTCACTTTAGGTTCCTCTAAGCCTCTCTCCTGTCGGTCATTATCTGAGTTCTTGTGTATCTCATGTTAGGATTAATAACCAAGAATGCCCGACAGGGAATAGAGAGTAGATAAAGAGGAGTGACTTTGGGAGCGGATCCAGTCCTATCCTTTTCCTTGTGTGGCTTGCCATGTCATTCATCTCTCCAATCAATAATCTAGGATCTTAGAGATGTTGGCAAGCCTGTAATCCAAGGAAAAGAGAATGAGTGAAGTGTAAGGCCTCCAAACAGAGAAGAGGCCGTGGGTTTGTAGGTGTCCCAATCCTTTATCTATATCTTCATCACTATTTCCATGAATGGGTCGTGAGTTCACATGCTTTCTCACTTACAAATCTTCCAAGATATACAAGTTACCAAGGACATGATGTCAACCATAAAATAAATATAATAAAATATAAATATACAATAAGATAATATGCTGTTGCGACAGGAATTAATAGATGAAAAGTGATAGAGGGAAAGTCCTTGAGTTATCTCCCCAGCATTTGTCAGGTCCCTTAATCTCAGGTCCATCTTCATGCATCACGTGTCTACATCTGGGACCTGTTCTCCCATTTCCTTTTTTATCATTATTTGCTAATATTAAAGACATAGGAAATAACCATAAGATCTAACCAAAAATAGGAAATAAACAAGATAAAAAAGACAATTAGATGCAAATAAAAGCTTTTGATGATAACATCCAGATTATGAACTGGAAAACAAAGAGAAGAATAACCACGATACAGGAAATACAAGTAAATAATAATATGAAAAGTGATTGTATATTTGGATTAGGAAAAGCATCCAATCAAGACGGTGGGTGCCAAAGGCTTGTATCTCAGGAACCAGTCCATCTTAGTCTATCTTTATCCTCTTTATCTTTGATGATTGAAGATGTCCACAAACAATAAATAAATAGAAAAAGAAAAGGGAATTGTAAGGAAGAAATATCCCATAAATGCCTGGATTGGTAGCGAAGCGAGGTGTAAGGACTATCTCACCGGGAACCGAAAGGAGGTGAGGGGAACAGCATTTAGGATACGAACGAAGAGATGAGAGAGAGGCTGTTCTTTCATTTACTTTCATCTAATATTCGTTCCTTCATAATTCCTGGAAAGAAGAGCATCTCATGCCAGGTCCCTGACCGCTTCTTTCCCGGTTAAATCTCCTAATCTTAGAGTCTTGGCACCTACTCCCTGCCGTCGTTAGGAACGGTTAGGCACTATATCTTCATTTCACATCTATTCCTAATTCATATTGTTGCACCTGTCCTTCGTGTGTCTCAGGAACTAGTAGATACAAGGGAAAGGTACAGTGAGAGGGATGAAAGCATGAAGACCGATCCAAAGAAGGGAAAGGTAAGGTGTAATCCTATGGCTGAGGCTATCTCATTATCATATTATTTCCTAATATTTTCGTAATTCCAATATTCAAGAGTTAATTCCTCAGCCTTTCCAACACTCCGTTCCTTATCTTTCTATTCCTTTCACGTCGTTATTCATCTCCAGGTAATTCCTACATCCAGGGGATGGTAAGGTGAAAGGTAAAAAGGAACGGAAATGAAGTGTAAGGAATTCCATCTTTCTTCATCCCTCTCCTCTGTCGATGGATTCGTAAGCCGTAAAAACAAGAAAGAAGAAAGGTGGGAAATGCTTGGATTTCCAGTTCACTCTCTGTTATAACTCTCTCTCCTATCTGTTCCTGATCCCTTTCCAAGTGTGTAATCTCCCCGTCTATAGACGAGGTAAGGTAGGATGGGGAATAAAAACCTCCAGAAATGCTTTTATGCTGTACCCTATCATCTCTTTATCATGTGTCACTTCTTCCTTGAGATTGAGTGCCCATCCCGTCTTCTCGGGAATAGAATGGTTGGATAAAAGACTTCTAACTCTATCACTTTATCATCCCATTTCTCCATTATCTATTATTGGCTTTTCTGTAATGACATTATGATTACCTTTCCTTGCTATTTATTTATCTTTATTATTCCCTTGTTTTCTATTTTATGTTTGTATCTTTTCATTTCCAGTTTCTTTTATTATTTATTCTCTTATCTCCTTTCACTATCCACTTCTACATCTGGGACATGTCATGCATGGAAACCTCCGTCCTAACTATGAGACGGTGTACGGGGAAGATGAAATAGTGGATGAACAAGAAATCCCAATTATAGCTCCTGTCGTCCCTAAGATGTAGGAAAGGAACGGGATGTGACGGAAGGAACAGACCCAACCAATAATAGCATTCTATAGCTTATTTTATGGCTTTTGGTTTCCTTTGTCACCCATCCAATTCACGGGTTAGTCCTACCATAGGAAAGAGAGATTCCTTTCTCAGCATCTCTTCATCTCGTCTTCCTTCATTGTCAGACCTTAGAATCCAAATATCTCTCCTCTCAGTCTTTACTATCTCCCAGTTTCTGGATTATGGATCAGGGACATGTCCTAGGGAAAGAGAAAGAGAGAATTAGCTACATTGGAAAATCCATTCTCTTAATCCATCATTTCACACCTACAAACGAACGGGAGTGACCAGACACTGTCAAAGACTTCCAACTCCCCGCCTTCACGGCTGGCATAATTCCTGTCTTTTATTGCCGTCTTTATCCTTACCTACCTCCTCAAAGACACGACCGAGGGAAGTGAATGACCGTGAAAGAAGCGAGCGGGAATGAACGAGGGAGAGAGTCCTTCACCATCATATCTCACTTTCTCTCGTCTGTTCACCCTCAGCTCCAGACGTAGAAAGGGTTGGAAGAGAACACAGATTAATAGGTGACAAATGATGGTGAGATGAGGCATGAACGGTTAGTCTAGGATAGGTCCTGACGTAGGATTAAGAAGTTTCTCTCCAGCGAATCGATCCTTTGTCCCCGCTACCAACAATAATAGCCGTCAGGACGGGAGATGAACATTCCCAAAAACACAAACCCAATAAATAAAAAGCATTAAATAGAAAAGAGATTAATAGACTTGTATCTCAGCTGTAACGACAATTAAAGAATGAAGGTAAAAGAAAAGCAAATATAAGAATTCCAACTCTTTTCTTCTCGCTCTCTCTTCATTGCTGGCCCTTGGGTTTTCCAGGAGATAGAAATGTATGAAGGAAATGGCCAGCAATGTAAAAGAGTTAACATGTAACCTCAAATCCCGTCCTCGCTCCCTCGTCTGTTGGAGGCTCTTCTCTTGGTTAGTGTGTGAGCCTCTGGGATTTGAGGGAGTGAAAGGGAGGATGCATGGCATCTCATTCTATTTCTCTTCTCTTTCTTGTTGGTCATGTTGTCGTAAAAGCGGTTAATCCATGAGATGCCATACCTTTCTCTTCTTTGTATTTGGGGATGCCTCGCGGCTCACAGAGAAGCCAAGAAGCGAGGGCCAACATCCCCAACCTGTCATTCTCACCTGTAACTCACCCACTCTTGACCGTGGGAATCGAGAGTTACAGGAAAGACGAGATAGAGAGGCCACGAAGGGAAAGGAAATCCATTATATTCATCTCACATCTATTCACTTCCACGCCTAAGAAATCCTTTATCCTGGATTGCTTGGAAGGAATAGGATTAGAAATAGATTGCCTCACCGTCCTTTCACTCCCGTTCACACACCGGACGGAGGAGGATGGGAATGAACGTGTGGAGTGTGAGTGAGGGCTTGTCTCCATGTCATCTTTATTATCATCCAACATTACAGTCCCTTTCTCTTTCATGGACAAGCCCTAACCATAGGAAATAGAAAGGGCTTGGGTACACAGTCTTCTCTATGTCACCCCTCGTCCAACCGCCAGGCGGTGCCAAAGGCCAGGACGAGGCAGTCATCATTTCCTTCGTTCATTCATTGCACTGACGAGTGACGAGGAAGGGACATTTCCATTACATTCCACTTCCGGCTGAGGCACGGCGGGTATATAGTTGGATAAGATACGATGGGAAAGATATTAATGATGTACCCGCTCGTTCCTCACCTATCTATCTCCCTTCTCGCTCCTAAAGGTACGCTCGGTGGTTAGCAAAGACCAAGAGTTGAGTGAGTTCTTAGAATCTAGACGTCAACAAGATATAGAAAGGAAACGACAGGATAAGGAATAGATGAAAGAAGAGATTCCAGAAGTTAATAGGTTGTGGATGGGATTATGAAAGAGAAGAAAGACATATAATAAAAACAAACAAGAATGAATGCAAACAATAATAAAAAGGGAGAGAATTCCCATCATTTGTACGTGTCTTTCACTTTTGGTTTTACTTTCCTCTTTCATTCTCATGCTTCACTTTTGGTTGAGGAACTTGTCATCCTAGATCCATTTCCTTCCTATGAATGAGTTAGACCACAGGGAAAAGGAATGAAGACAGAAGTAAAGATGGACAGATGAAAGAGGCAAATAGCCAAGACAAGAGAATTAGACCCTACATGACATCTCTTTGCAGCACTTGGTCTTCCTTCTCCAATCTATTCTCTGCTCTTCACTTATCACTTTCCTATCCATGTCACACCTAATAATTGCTTACCTGACATGGAACAGAGATGAAGAGCAGAGATTGTGTGACCAAAGAAGATTGCCTTCCTCACCATTCATTTCATTCATTTGCCTCGTCATTATGTCATGGCTTTTCCAAATACACACCAGATAAGGTAAGGTGTAGATATAGGTGAGGGCCTGCCCGCTATTAACCTGTGGATCAAGGACTTCCAGCCACTACTTCCTCTGGGTTCTTCTCGTTCCTATGTCTCTCGTCCATACACCTCCATCCTAATAGCGGAGGCTCTTCTATCTACTCCTCACCTGTCAAGGATTTAATTCCTCATTCTAACTCTGTACCTTCCCCTCCTCCTCCCAGCCTCGTCGGTAGGCGGTACATCCTTGAATTCTCGGAGATAGAAGTTAACGACGAGAAGGAAGAAATACCAGATAATTGATGATATGACAGGAAAGGCTATTACAGATAAAGCATCGGGAAAGAGATAAAGCATTAGGATTCTATCATCCATCTCTTAGGCTTGGAAGCCCTTCATTCATTGTCTTAACTGCATTTGGAATCTTCCTTCTTTTGGATTTCATTCCTAATCTTTTCCTAATATTTGCTTCTTTAGGATTCATTCACATTGCATCTCAAGGAACCAACAATAAGAAAGAGAGAATGGTTGATATGAAAGACCGCTAGCCACCTCCTACCTGAGCTGGGATCTGATGGCATAATTCTTACATTAATTCCGCCCGCCGTGAATACAAGGGAAAGAGGAACTGATATCTTCCTCACTATATCTCCCCCGCTTTCTCGCGGGTTAGCCACTATCCTTTCACCATCATGTGCCACCAATATAATTCAAGGCTTTTAACAGCATTTCTTTATCCATTCATTCCTCAGCTTTTACCACAGGTGGCACGAAGGGTGAAAGAGAGGAATAGACGGTGTCCTGTCACTTTGTTCCCCACCTTACCTAACCTTGTCTCTCGACCTTATGTCAGTCCTATCCGAGAAGAACCCAGACAAGGAATGGTGTTAGTCCTGCCACCTCGTTTCCTCTGTGTCATACCTCTCGCTGACGAGGGGAGGAGTCAGGAGTAAACGTTCATTCACCGCCATTGGCTTGTTGGCGGAGTTACCATGTCATTATGACGAAGGAGGCGAGATGCGCCGGGAATAAGAGATGGTATGACGAAGGTGGGATGCGAGCGACAAAAGAGAGTGAGGGCATCCCATTATTCCTTCTCCTAAAGTCACCTCCCGTTCCTCGACTTTCCATGTCATGAAAGGAACGGGAGAGGAATAGAGACTCAAGGATTATACAGTTTACATTTTAATGCTTTTTACTTGCCTCTGGGCTTCCAAGATGCACCGGATAGATGAATGAGGTGCGAGGTAATGGACAAGAATGAAGCCCAGAGAAAGTGAGGTTACATGATGCCCGGCGAGTTAACCAACAGAAAAGAGCCGGGGAAAGACCAAGAGATATCCCTTCCCATCTTCCTCTCTCCACTCCGTCTCTTCGCTTCGTCGCTTCCTTCGGACACACAAAGATGGGAAGGTACTAAGGATAGGATTGTACATCAGGGAAGCGAAGCGAGGAAGCTTCTAATGGTCATCCCACCTTTTCCTCCCACCGGTCGGACCGGAGGCATGTGGGAAAGGCTATCTTCATTCACTCCCACATCATGGACAGGTCCTAACTAAGGATGAAGATATAGTGACCAAAAGACCAGGATCTAGGACCTGCCATGCCTTACAATTCCTTTCTTCTCATGTATTATCCCCTCGTCTCTGAGATTGAGTGACAAGAAAGACAAAAGAGACGAGGTAGGGGATAATGCATTGGGACGCCTTCCAGCGGCCGCATCTCTCACTCATGTCGTTATCCCTGATCCTCATTCCCTCGATTCAAGAGT
Source organism: Effrenium voratum (assembly GCA_963377175.1). NCBI lineage: Eukaryota > Dinophyceae > Suessiales > Symbiodiniaceae > Effrenium > Effrenium voratum. The sequence continues at coordinate 5,593 of CAUJNA010001587.1, read as the reverse complement.
GTCCCAAATACAAGAAAGAAGTAAATAATAATAAAAACGAAAGTGAAAGGTGAGAAAGAAATAGAGTGAGATTCCTTCGGTCCCTGACCTCTCTTTCCATCATATAACCTCCACTTTAGGATGTTAGCATTATCCTGTCCATGACTGCCTCTATCTCCACCCCTTCACCAACCCTCGCTACCCAGCGGGCTATTCCAGAGATGAAAAGGATCTAAGATGAACACATGATGAAGAACATGGCCTAGCCAAGACCTGACAAAGGAAGGGATGGAAGAACTAAGATGACAAGCCTTTCTATCATCCACACTGTTCCCTTCCATGGCATACCGTTTACCTTCCCTATCTTATTACCTTCAAGAATTACTGTTAGGACTGACATGAAAGCGACCAACGTGAGCTGACTCTAGGCCTTACCTCGTCCCTTCGTGTACTCGGTGGTCACCCATTGGTCCAGAGCTTCCTCAAAGACACGTCCCCGCTCTCCGAGCTGATCCAAGAGAGGAGAGGGCAAGGACTAACTCACTCACCCGCGAGCGGGATGGAAGCTCGTCTTTTCTCTTCTCCATTCTGGATCTTATCTCATTCTAATGTCCCAGCTAATAATCAACATTAAGAAAGGAAAAGGAAAGGAGCTGGGATAAAGGAATGTCCCAGAAGTAACCAAAAGATGTAAAAGGGATGAAAATAAAGGAAAAGAAAGGGACATTCCATCCACAAACCAACTATTTTATGTTGTACCTCACCCCGCTAGCCCACAGGCCGGTGATTGGCATGTTAGGAAGAGTGACTTTTCTTTCTCTTCATTCATTACTTCTTCATTCGTTTCTAATATAAAATAGTTAATTCTAAGATGAACACTGACCAGAAGTTAAGAGGTCAGAAAGGGAATTATAATCTTTACTGAAAGGAAACGAATATTAGTGAAGAGAAGAGATTAGTAAAAGGGAAAGAACATGATGTAGAAACGAATAGATGGATTGGTAACGGCGAAAAGCCGGGTCATCTTCTTTTATTATTTACTTTTACCTTACACCTCATTCATCCATCCTTATCTTTGAGAGACTATTTCCTCTCTCATCTATTGGTTACATCTCTTTTCACTTATATCTTCTTCATATTGTCCCACCATCATGTCGGTGATATAGACGGTGACTCCAGAAGTCGAAAGAAGCAAGGCATGAAGCCGGCCTTCGTCCACCATTATTCTTCACCGTTATTCTCGTTACCAAAGGCACAGATGGAATGAATATTATTGATTGGCGACAGTCCGTCTTTCACTCTCTCATATCTCCCTTTATCACTTCCTACCTGTTAATCCTATCTCTCGTACACACCTGACTCACTAACCACTGACTGTCCCAGAATGAAGAATCCCGTCTATCGACGAAACAAAGAGAAGAGAATCCGGCCTCAGATGTTAGGCCTTATCTGGTCCATATCTTTCCACTTCGTTCTGGAGATGTCATGTCCTTTTCTTTTATCTCTTGGATTATCGTTTTCTTCTTTTTAATTACATTTCTAACTCCTAAAGTTGGGATGACTGGTAAGGAATGGAATAACCCAGAGAAGAGAAGGGAATAATAAAGATAAAGAAATGGGAAAGAAAGATATCTTGGAATCCCTTTATTTGCTGTTTAATTCTTTCCTCTAATTGGGACAACTTTAGGATGAGAATGTGATAAGAGATGCCATCAAAGATACAATCCTTTCTCTCTCTTCTATCTACATCTTACCTGCCATGACATTCATCCCTTTCTATTACCTACTATTTACTGTTGAACGAAGGGAATAACACACAAGGTAAACAAGAAAAAAAAAAGAAAAGCAACAAACAATAAAACAAGAGAAAGATAATAAGACTTACAAACCTAAAGTAAAAGAAAGGACAGATAATAAAGATAAATAAATAGAAAAGCATTTAATTGTAGTTACAGTCTTTACAGAAAGGTAAGGTAGGGACGGTAGCGGTTAGGTCGTTGGCATTCACTTTTCGTTCATTGCAGTTCATCTCAACACCATCCGCTACCTCACTAACCTGATAATTGGTTGGTACAGAGGAAAGCGAATGGAGTGAGCCAGGCCTGACAGTGGATGGCCTGTTTCCTTCCCGTCCGTTCCATCTATATCTTCCCCTCTCTACCTTCGTCCGTTCGGTTCCCAACATCTCTAACACGGACCGGACGGTATCATCACACACTATTTCCTCCCTATCACCTCCAGACCGTCTATGAGCCAGTGGATAGCGAAGAGACGGGGTAATAGAGTCTTATCTGTTCCTCACCTTCCTTTGTCAGGTATTTTGTAGGAGTTAATAGGTTAGGGATGTGATGAAAAGAACAGACCCAGAGACCAATACACGGCCACTGGCCCATCTATAGCTTTTACAACTGGAGAATACATTGGGTGGCGACAGCGCCGGGATTAATAGTAATAGAAGCATTCTGTGGACGTAGGACTCCCGCTTTTTTCTATCGTTTACTATTAACCCGCTCGGAGACGGAATAGATGGTCATGAACTAACCAGACGAAGCCAAAGGCTTTCACGAACTGGTATGAGGCCTCCAGTCGGCACGTGAGGATATGAAGAGAAAAGAATAATAAAAGAAATAAAAGATAATGAAATAATAAATTAAGATGAAAAAGAAAAGCTATTAATCTCCCAAACAATACAAGAGAAGGCCAAGGGCCGGGATTCAAAGATGGAATTACAGGTTATTTATTATTGTCCGTTAACCGATAGGACGTGAGGAGTGAGGTGTAAGGACATTCCTTCTTTCTATTCCTTTCTTCTCCTCCTGGTCTTTCCCATTATCTATCTTCTCGTCCATCGACGGTGTAATGAAAGACCAGGATGGAAGGGAAGAGAGAAATGCCTTGAGTCGCCTTCCCACTCGCTTCACTCTTCCTCTCTTCGTTCGGGTTCATTCGTTAGTCTCTCCAGCGACTCAATTGAGAGGCCTTTCTCTCGCCCAACATTTCCACAGCCGAGAGACGAGGCTGGGCCATTCCTCTATCTGTTGGTCTCCTTCTATATCTTGTCCTAACTGCGAGACCAACGGTTAGACAAAGGAATGGAATGAGAGGCATGTCATGGCAGCACCTAAGAAATCCTTGAATTAGCTGCCACCATACCTTCCCTGTCTGTCTTTCCTTTCCTTGCTTCCTTCGTCACTTCGTCAATCAATTCCAGAGAAGACGGGAAGGAACAAAGAGACGGAGTGGATGAACGTAAAAGGAATGGAGAGACAAGGGAAGTGACGAGAGAGGGATAGAGTGAGAGGGAATAGATGGTAAAGACCAGGAAGAGCATGAGCGAGGGAATGAAGTGATAGGCGATTCCATGTCATCCTTCTCTTCCGCTCCACCTCTATACCTCCCTTACCCTTCCCTTCGGTCACACGTTGAATCCAGGAACATGTCGCCTCCTCACCATATCCTGCCTTCGCCCACGGCAGGTGGTAAGCGACATGAATGAACGAAGAGAATGGATTGGGAGCGACTTGGAGGCATGCCGTGGCTAACGACGGCAGGGTGTAGACACGAAGGTAGGGAATGGAGAGACCGGACGGCATGACCTAGAGACTGTGGGCCTGCCGTGGCTAGCGGCGACTTGGCGGTGACGGAGGGAGCAAAGTGACCGAGGGAGTGATCACCCGCCAACACTTCCCTTCTCTCCCCGGCTCTATTCTCTAACTGCCGGGCCTTACTCTCTCGCCGCCTTATCATTCATTCCTTACCCAACAGCGGCGAGGCATGAGTGAGTGGACATGACGTAGGGAATGAACACGAGGGAAGGAAGATAATGAATGGAGAGTAATGGCTGATCCAAGGGCTGGGACAGCGGTGAGAGAAGCCTCTCCATTCATCCCTTTCTCTTCTCTCACTCTCACACCTCTCCCAACCCGTTCTCTTTCCTATGGTCGAGGGTTGGTGGAGAGTGTGACAGAGAGAAGGGGAAGAGACAGAGAATAGCGGCCCATCATTTCTATCTTCACATTGTGGCCGCTATCCCATACCTGTCTCTTCTCTGTTGGGTCTTACATTATCTCCCCTGTCCCTTCCACCGACGGTGAGAGACAGGATGGAGGAGATAATGAACCAACCCCTTCCCATCATCTCTTTTCCTCTCTCTCTGTCTCCTTCCTGTCGCCATCGATTCAAGGATGAGATGATAGACAGGGAAGGGTAAAGAGAAGAGGAGGAAGGGACTATTGGGTCGCGAGTGAAGACGAGGGCTCCCATTCCCTTCCTAACATCTCTCGCCTATTGGTCGCTTTTATCTAAAATCCCTTAAATTGCGACCAATAGAAGATAGGCGAGAGAGGAGAATGGGTGGCGAGAGCGTGGCTTACAGATCCTTTTTCCTCTCGCCATCAAACCCATTCTCCCCATCTCTTCTCTTCCTTCCATCCCACGCTCTACTGAGAAGAAATGGTGGGATGTAGAAGGGAAGAGAAAGAGATGGCCCTTCCTCACTGTCTCCTCCCTACCGTCGTGGACAGAGGTAGAAGGGAGGTAAGACAGGGAGAGGGGAGAGCGAGTTAACGAGCGGCCCATTCGCTTCACTCATTCTCCTCTCCGTCCCGTCGATGGAAGAGAGAGAGGGTAAGGAGAAGGAATGAATGAAAGAGAATGGGAAGGGGATGGTGAGCGGAAAAGAAGGAAACGATGACTCCGCTCTCCATCATATCACCCTTCCCACCAGAGGCTTACACATAATGGCCGCTGGTGAAGAGTAGGTAAAGAGGAGACGACCAAAGGGAGGAAAGGAATGTAATGACTGGTCCTCTCACCTGCTCTCCTCTCTTTCCTATCGACGAGGCAGTTGGGAGGAGTGAGGAAAGGGCCCGCTCGCGTCTTTAGTGTTTGATTGCGAGCGTGGGCCATCTCTTCTCTTTACCATTCACCCACCTTTTCTATCTTCTCTAATTCATTTGGTTTTGTTTGGTGGGTGTTGGTGAGAAGAGATGGGTGAGAGAACGGAGAGGACACAGTCCAGAGTGAACGATTAATAGGCGAGAGAGTTCTATCTCTTACTCTCGCCGCCATCTCTCTTCCTTCTCTCTTATCTCTTCCCTCATTCCTCTTATCCCGGACACACAATGTGGTTAACGGGAGATAGAGAGGAATGATAGGGAAGGAAGAGAGTAGGAAGGCCATCTCTTTCTCTTGTCCTTCGTGTCCTCTCTATATCTCCTGGACACGGGATAATGGACAAGAGAGAAAGAGATGAGAGAGAGGAGGGAACTGACGAAGGAAGTGAGTGAACGGTTAGTGTGTGTGTGGAGACGAGGTGGTAATGAGAGAAGCGAAAGAAGAGAGCGGGTCCACCTCCTCACACACCCTTCCTCCTCTCTTCCTTACCTCTCTCGTCTATAGGTGAGTTACGACGGAGAGGTGATCAAGGAAGATAGGTGTGGAAGGGTATAATGGGATTGTGTGTGAGGACCTTCCCGTCAGCGGTTAAACCGTGAGGGAGGGAAGGGAAAGAACTCACACACACATCCCACCTTCTCTCTCTTCTCTCCCTTGTACCTCCCGCTTCGCTCACGGACGTGACAGGGAGGAGAGAGAAGTGACCTGCCATCCGGCC
>CAUJNA010001586.1:52500-66794 GCA_963377175.1 Effrenium voratum | reverse complement strand
GATGCCTTCGGCGTAGTAGTTCTGGTCCACCTCAATGAAGTGTTCATTGCCAACGTCCTTGACGGTGATGTCCAGGCCAGTGTAGCGAAACCGATTGACTTTCGTACTTCCCCACTTGTAGGCTCGGTCGATCTCACCACGGATCTTCAGCCAGCGAGGATCAGATAGATCACCTGATCGTTGAAAGTCATCAACGTGGCCGCCTATGTATCCCAGGAGAATCTCCACATCGCATTCATTGCGCGGCTTGGGGTTCGGAGCTGTGAAGATCCAGAAGGAGGCGTCACCGATGAGTCGTCGAGCACCAAGAGCCTTCAAGGTCTTGTCCACATCTTCCCAAAGACCTCTAGGGGCAGTCGCATTGCCGTAGACATTTTTCAGAATGCGAAGGACTTCTTGGGGAGATGCGCCGAGGGCTTCGTTGAGCTCCTCAACGCCATGCATCCATATGCGTCGAGACTCTTCAGTTTTGCCCGTTTGTAAAAAAGCCGTGGACATGTCCAAAGATTCCAACTGCCAACCTCGTTGAGCTGCGACGCAAAAGGAGAGGTTGCGGGTCAGTTGGCATTGCACTGGAGCCGTGGTAGATAATGATGGAGACAGCAAATCGGGGTGTTGATATCCCAGCACCACGATACGGGCCTTGGCTTTCTTGGTGCCGCTCTTGTTGTAGGTGGTGTTGGAGTTGCTGTGGTGGTCCTTGATGGCTTCTTCGCGAGATTCTTCAGGAACTCCTTTCCACACCAGTACCCAACGAGATTTGAGGACGCGTCCAGAACGACGGGCTTCTTGTTCCTCTTCCCAACTGAGACATCTGCGAACTGCTTCCGTACGAAGGAAGCTTGAAACCTCGGAGTTCTTGGCGTTCTTGAAGAGCTTGCGGTCCTCATCACTGAGCTTGCGAAATTGAACTTCAGCACCACTCATCTTCTTGGCCAGGTAGAGGTGAGGTGATTCGAGAAACTTCTTCCTCTGACGATTGCTGTCCAAGATGATCTCGATGTTCATGAAGTAGCCAGCGTCGACTTCTTCCATGATCTGCTGATGCTTCATCTCGAGGTAATCGTCGAGATCGTCATCATCGTTGTCGTAGCGTGTCCGCTTGGTGTCGGGCTCGACATTGTCGTTCTCGTCATTGTCATTCAAGGGGGTTGTGGAAGTTATCGATGACCTCCGTGATGGCAACCTGATAGGTGTAGAGACATCATTGCCCAATTCATCGACAGGTTCACCAGAAGGTAGTTCAACGTTCATGCCCGGTGCAGAAGCTGATGATCGTTCATTTGAGGACGAAGAGGGCTTGTCGTAGTCGTTTACAGAAGCTGTAGGTCGTCCCTTCTCATCGACAGGACTCTTCTCCTTGAATCGAACTATTGGTCGACGTACTGCTGAGAAACGAGGTGGTTGTTCAGGTAGATGAGGTTCCTCATGTTCTGATTCTTGAGGTTCTTCGTGTTCGATGTCGACAAACTCTCGCCTTGGCAGCATGTCAGAAAGTTGTCGCCATAGGACTTGTTCCTGATTGGTGGCTTCATGGACGGCATGTTCTCGCTCGGACAGAGGCCTCACAGAGTGGACACTGCATCGAAAGAGTTGAGATCCCACCGTGACCCAGACTATGCTCTTGCGATCTTCGTCACGATGACCAGGAACAAGTTCATGCAGCACGACCCTACCGGGTCCGATCCACCGTGCCTTGACTGTCCTTTTCACACCACCACGCTTGCCCGTGTGGAACTCCAGGGGCAGGAACTTCCGCCAGACCATCACCAACTCGGCGGGACCATATGTCCGTAGGGGTTGTCTGACGCTCGTGTTGTGAAGCTTGCTCAAGACAGTCTGAGCACGAGCCTTGCGAGCGCATTCTTCCGCTAGCTGTCTCTGATTCATCAGCTTGAGGAAGGTGTCCTGTTGACGATCAACGGGTAGCGCAAGTTGTTGACGAAGTTCCTCATCAGTGATCTCTGCTTGGCGTCCAAAAGTCCATTGGAGACTACTGAAGCCCTTGACATACTCGGTGGAGTTCACTGCTGCGGTAGCCAAAGCTAAAGTGAGCGCTGGTGGTTGATCAGGCATGGAAATATGGATGGCATTTGCAGTTTCCTTGACTTGTTGGATTCCGCGTTCGACAAGTCCATGTGCCCAGGATTCATGGGCAGGAGGAAAACCAACGGCAATGCCCAGGTCGCCCATGTACTCCTCGAAGCGCTTGGCCGTGAGGGACTTGGCGTTGTCCGGGATGACCCACTTCGGACGTGGTTTGTCGAGTAGCCACCGAAGAGTGACAACCTTGACCATGTCGTCAGCATTCTCAACCTTGATTTCGCCGTGCTTCGTCTCGAAGAGGACTTCCGTGACTTTGTAGCGGGTGGCCATGTCCATCAGAAGCACGAACTTGATCTTGAGGTTGACGCCGGGAACTTCCCACTCAGCAACGTCGATACCCAGGTGCTCCCACGGTTCTGGTAGTTCGTGAACGCTTGCAGGGCTGATCTGCTTGGAGCTGATGCCACCCGGTTTGACTTCTTCACATACCGGACATTTGTAGGAGAGACATTCCTGGATTTTCCAGCGAGGAAGTTGTGCATCTGCAAGCATTCTTGCCATATTCCTTGACGTAGGATGCCCTGCAGCTCGATGGAAACGCACAAGTTGAACTTTCCATCGTTCTCGATCTTCATCAGAAGGATGCCCAGGAGGTACGGATCCTTCTGCTTGAGGTTCTCCAGGATCGCCGTCTTCAGGTACTTCTAGTTCGTCACCTTCAAGAATGGGTGCATCGGCATCACCGACATAGATCTCCTTGAAGGTGTCCTTGATGATGGGAGCCGTCCAGAGGTAGTTCAGCCAACGTTCGGGAATCAACTGCTTCCGCCACGATCGAGCGATTGCCTTGCACATGGCGACAGGGTAATAGGCACTCTTGCTGGTTTCGATTCCCTGAACGTGATCGTGCTCGTGGTTCTTGAGGCATACCTGAAGTCTGAATTGGTTGTAGTAGATCTGGTCAGTCGTGAGGATGAGCCAGCTCTTCTGCAGATGATGTCCTTGCGAGGATTTGAGACCATACCTACAGCCATCCAGCTTGCAGAAGTAGACTTCTCGTCCAAGGAGTTCACGAAGGTGTTCTTGGAAGGCGAGCATATGGGGCTCCTTCCAGGCTCGGCATCGACGTGGCCACTCCCAATAGAGCTCGGTCTCCGGGTGCTTTTGCAGGTTCGTCAGGAGGAAACTCATGAGCTTCTGATGCATAGCCTTTTCTCTCCTTCGTTTGCGAAGAAGTTCCTCCCAACGGTCCTTGTAATTGAGCTCGGACCAATCACAGTAGTGAGTGCATGGAGTGCTAACCCAGCACTTCTTGGGTAGTTGTGCTTGCCATAGACGTTGGAGATCTGTGTAGGTCTTCTCCTTGTAGAGGTCGAATCCGTTGGCCAGGTTGATGCGATGACCTTGTAGCCCTTCGCGATTAACTTGTTCCGTCAGCTGACTTTCAGGACTACAGAACATCTCCCACACGACTGGGTTCTTGCCGTAGACGACGAAGGCGAGGTCCTGGTTGAGCTGGTTGTTGAGCATGAGGAGCAAGTTCATCATATGATGACCGACACGTCGAGGAAGCTGCTTCTTGTAATCTTCATCTACTGAGCATTGTAGTCGGGTTCCAGCTCCTCGTCGCTCACCGGGATTGTCTGTGGCTTGCTCAAGTTGCGTTTCTGCGCGAGATTCAGGATCTGGAGTTTCTCGTCCTCGGTCAGCATGCTGAGAGCGTGTTCCAAAGTGCCCTCCTTGGAGTCCTGAACTTGTGTCCAACTGCTTGGAGAGCTTGGACTGGCAGAAGTGGAGGAAGCCCTTGGAGGGTCCTTTTCCTTCTCCTTGACGTTGGGGTAGGCGCTGACCTTGGCCTTCGCGAATTGGATCTTCTCCTTGTTCTTCTTCCAGGCCTTCTCGTATTCCTTCAGCAAGACGCTCATGCGCTCCTCGGCAATGACCTTCTCCATCATGGCGCGAACCAACTCCTCGTTGGGCTCCATGTTCATGGGCAAGGTCTCTTGGAGTTGCTTGAGAGCCTTCAGCATGTTGCCGGGGTTGATGCACTGCACAGAGTTCGCCGGGGATCCTTCCTTCGGGACATAGATCAGACGCAAACCGCACCGACCGCAGTTTTGCCATACTCCCCAACGATTGCTCATCTCCTTGCAGGGCTGATGCTCGCTGAAACACGGCCACATCTCGGGACTGCTTCTGGGGTCCCGCGGATCTGCTTCCACTTGACGACTCAGGTCCTTCTTGACTTCTTGCTTTGTCTCGGACTTCTTGTTCTTGTGGGACATGGCTGAGCTCTGAAGAGGAAGCGAATGTCGAATTGCGTCGGGACGGGCACGTCCCCATTTGTAGCTGTAGTGAGCTACGGCGTTCACAGAAATCATGAAACAACTGACTGGGTCCAGAAGAAGGCAGGTGGAACAATTGGAGATCCCGAGGGGATCCATGCCAGGGGCCATGTACAGTTAGAAGTTCAATCGTCTGTCCTTCTACCAGCAGGGGTTCACTGACATCATCGATCTCCAGATTCACATGCACTGATTGCCCTTGATTGGTCTTTCCCTGAGTGAGAAAATGAGCCACATCCAGAAAATAGTGCCCCTTGTGGTTAGTTGGAAGGCGTATGACGGAGGAGTCGTAGTTGCACAAACAACAGTGGCCGTCGTTGTAATCAATGATAGCTCCAACTCCATTGGCGCCCAACCAATCCATACCGACCAAGACAGGCACGAGCATCCGGTTTGTGAACCATTTCTCATGGATTTCCTCGGGGTCTGGTAAGGCAAAGCATGAAAAACTTTGGGGGCTTCCACTCACACTTGAAGAGATGGTGACCTTGTATAGAGCTTGTCCCCATTTGCCCGAACCATACCGAAAACGAGGAGGATCTTTTGTCTGGACCTTGATCTGTGCGCCGGAATCCTTGTCCATGATCGATGCGATCAGGCGTTGCACACTAGTCTCTGGGCCGGCTGAACATGTGGCACCAGAGTCAACCATTCCACTCTCAGGACCGAGAAGTTGCGCTGGTTGTCCATGAGGAGGTGTCAACGCTTGTTGAGAGTTGATGTCCATTTGCAACCCGTAATAGTTGTGCATGTAGGCGTTGACGGAACGATTCTTGTCCTTGCCGTTCTTGTCGAAAGACTTGCCCTTACCCTTGGAAGAGGACTTGTGCTTGCCCTTCATGAAGTTGAGGTAAGGGTCGTCAAGGTCGTAGTAGTGCAATCCCTTACCGCGCCCTTTGCCATAGCTGAAGCCGAATCCCTTGGGAGATCCATAGCCTTTGCCTTTTCCAGGAGCATTGCGATCAGGACAGTCCTTAGCCAGGTGATTGCTGTTGCCGCATATGAAGCAGGAAGCCTTACCGAAGCCGCGGTCCTTCTTCATAGCAGCCGATGCCCTGTGAGCTTGATTCCATGTACGTTGTTCCTGGAAAAGGTGTTCTGCAGCAGATTCTGAAACCGGAGTGGAGGTGTCTGCATCATGAGGCAGTTCATGATCACCTTGATCTTGATCTCCCTCAAATTGATTCCACCACCAACTATCATCTTCCAAAGCGTGGTTCCAGTTCTCATCTTCGTGCCAATCTTCCGAAGTTGATGCCCAAGACCAATCGGCATCTTCCCACTCTTGCTCATGAAAGTTGAGATGGGCCGAAGGATGAGATGTACTGAAATGTCTGGCTGCAGGAACCATTTCCTCATCGTAGAGAACCTGCAAGGCGTCGCTGATGGACTGGTAATCCAGTTTGCCTTGCGTTGTTCCCAATACGTCACGCCATTCTTCCGAGGAGAGACTCGCTGATGTGAGAAGTCTCCAGCCTCGGAGCTGCTCCAGGATGAAGCTATCGCTCATGGAGAGTATCGTCTCGTCGTCGTCGTGATCACGTTGAGGTAGCCGAGAATAGCCCTCAGGTCTGGCTTTGGCCTTCGCTTGAGCTTGAGAGGTACGAAGAGGACTCGTGCCCCCTTCTTCGGAAGGTTGATCTTGACTGGCCGATTCCTCCTCGTCTTCATCTTCCGGAATTCCAAAGCCGTTACGTTCAGGTCCTCGTCCCAGCTGTTCTTCCTTGAGGTGGATCAAGCACTCACGGAACTCCTCATAGTGCAAGGCCTCGCGGATGAGGAAGCTGGAGATTTGTTCACCACGATGGCGCTTGAAGGCGAAGTATTGTCCCATGATGGATGCCGCGTTAGGAAGGCTCTTACGGACCAAGGGTGACTGCGAAAGCTTCTGGAGGAGGGTTCGAACTCCATTGGGTTGATTGAAATCTGACAGTTTCCAGGTCATGGCCAGGAGCCTAGCACTGCCTGACAACTTTGTTATCAGCCGTGATGCCAGATAGCGCCGAAGGTTGGGCTTAGTGCCCAGCACATACCACTGCACTTCCTTGACATAGCGCCTCCAACCACGAGGTGCTCCATCCCACGAAGGAACTGTCTCGCCGGTCGAGAAGCTTATCTTTCCATCAGTGTTCGTGCCGATCATGTTGAAGGCAAAGTGTGACCTATGCAGCAAGAAGGTTGCTGTACCACAAAATCAAAATGGAGAAATGTAAGAGGGAAGTTGCCTGCGTCCTACTTCTCCAAGAAATAGTGGACGTCTACAGCAACTGAGAAAAGGTTCCGGAAGGCGCAGTAGTTGCCCTTCCTTGGAGAATTGGGCTCGGCCTCGTCCTCACCGAAGTGTTCTGCAAGGCAGCACCCAGCCAGGTTGCTAAGCAAACCAAGACACGTGTGCCTGCCCGTGATCTTCAGCAGAGCGTCCGCGATGAAGACACTGGAGCTCAACCCGCTCCGCTACCAATGCGGTAGCAAGCAGGGAGTGCGCAGTGCTGTGTTCTTGTAGATGATGGGGCTCTTGTCAAAGGGTGTGCTTCACTCTGAAGCAAGTGTTCACGATCAAAGTGGCGACCCAATGGCGCCAGCAGCTGCTATTGTTTTCACCGCGTGTTGCCGGTGGCTCAAGGCCTTTAGCCAAAAGGGTAACCGGATGTCAACATGTTCATGCTGACATGTCATGATCAAATCCAAGCTTCTGCACTTTCCCTTTTGGCCCAGCCAAAAGGGCGGACATCCGTGAACTGGAGCCCCAACTCCAGTGGCAGTTCGTCCAAAGCATCGCATCCTTGTCGCTGCGTAGCAAAGTGCTAGAATGGGCTCACTTCCTGAGTTGATGGGCCAAAAAAGCTTTTTTCCCACTAAAATGGTGTTTTCAAATAGTTTATAAAGTCCAGGAATTTGAGGAACTCGGGGCAAAACTTGCACGCATTTTCAGTGTTGCCTCGTCCTGCATAAAGATCATCGCCGGGTAGTAAATCGTGGCCACCTGTCTTTGGCATGTCAACTCAGTTGCCCAGAACTCCTGGTGACCGTTTTTTTGGGGAAAGCCCAAAACACCAGGGAGTAAGGTGCCGCCCAAAAATGGGACTGCTTACATTCAGACGTGGCCCTTTTGCGTCCCAAAGAACCCGGGACAGTTTCCACTGACGCACCCTGAGGAAACTGCGAGATCTCCCCACTTCACTTCTGCCGGATGAAAAGGGTCAGGGCTCCAGTCTTTGCGACTTAAATCGAGATATCCAAGATTCCCAAAGGGTATCCCCTCTGGATGAAAACTTGGGCTGCCAAGTGGATCCGAAATGAGTTTTGCCAACCTCGGAACGCAATTCCAAGCCGCCGTGAACATGCCAATAGCTTCCTCTTATCCAAAGGTCCCGGTCTTTTGTTTCCAGCTTTCCCTCAAAAAGAGAAGCTAAAACCAAAGCTTCGCTCCACTGCCCCCACTTTGGCACTTCAACCATTCTGCCTTGCTTGGCCTTGGGTGGTTATATACATATAAGGGGGTTCGATTGGAAATACCAACCTAAACATGTGTTCAAGAAGCCCAGCAAATTGCGTGGCTTGTTTTTCCCACCACTTCTGCCAGCCGATTTAGGTTGCTTTTCGAACAGCAAAACCGTTGGGGAAGCTCCAGTTCAAAACATGTCCTACCAACCCATTCCACTTCCGCTTCAGCTCTCCAATACTTAAATCGTGATTTCCCCAACATGGGATTGGAACTTTCATTTTCTGAATGGACACCCTCACCTTTGAACTGCTCTGTCTGGCGACATCAGCAGCCCATTTCGCTTGTTGTCTGAAAAACGGGATGGAACCCTTGAAGTCACGCGGCTTTTCTCTAAACATGGGAAACCGAATCATTCAGGTTTCAGTCGCCTCAGCCACCTCCCATGTAAAGCGTGCTTGAAGGAAGCTAAGGGAAACCCAAGAAGAAGCACGAGGGACAACAAAAGAAACCAAGGGAACCCCAAGAAGCACCCAACACAAACCCAACACAAACCCAAGAAGAAACCAACGACAACCCCAAGGAAAAACCGGAAAACGCCCCTTAAAGCCACAGGCCCGCTCCGCCTGCGCCACCTTCCAGAGGAAATAGGCGTCCCTCAGTTCCATGGCCAGCACCAGGTCCGCCCGCAAGTTCTCGGCTTCCCAGAAGGCCTAAGCCATCCATAGGCCCCCCCCCCCAACCAACCAAGGTGTCCCTGGGGTTTCCCTCGGGCTGTACCTGAAATTTTTTGCAGTATCTGATGTTTTGGGCCTCTTTTTGAGTGCACACCTGCTAGTTTTGGATGGTTTTAAAGGGAAACCAAATGAACCATACATTTTCAGGGTTTAGAAACAAACCCAAAATGGATATTAGTAGAGAGAATGGCCTACATGAATTATGGCTGCGAACCTCCCCAAAAATTGGCAACTTGCCATTTGGCTTCCCTTGCTAAACAACCCCAGGAGGGTGTGGGACCTCCAAAGAATGGCCATTGTGATTTGGCGTCCCCCGACAAAAGTGTCCGGGACCCAAGAAAACAGACCGGCCTTGTAGGCGGCTTCTACCTCCTTCTCGTCGGCCTCTGAGCTGTAGGTCAAGAATCCTCATGAGATGGACCCTGCAAAGCCGTCTTATGCTTTTCGGAAGCCATGGGAACTCCCGAGGCCTGCAATGCTTGATGCCTTTCAAAACTTGCGATCGGTGCGATACGTAGGGAATGAGGGAATGAACCTCAGGATTCGCTTAAAGGAAGCCACCAGTTGGATGGTTTACGGGGATCATTCCCCCGTTCCCTGCTGAGCACCAGCAAGAAAAGGGAATTGCGTAAGGAACCGCAGCCAAGGGTCAGAAGAGGACGGCATCTTGAAAGCGACACACTGGGGTGCTACTGAATATTCAATCTACTGAGCATAGGTCAAGCCGTTTAAGCTTCTCTACTTGTCGTTTGCGGCGTCGCATGCCAATTCGCCTTCTGTGCCATCCCCTTGCGTACAGGAATTGCTGGTCTGCCAGCGGCCATGCTTTCTTTCGAGCTAAATTTGAAGGACACCTCGCTCCCCCAAAAAATATATTTGTATTTAAAAAAAAAAAAAACATCCATCACGGCCAAACAAAAAGCATCGGAGTCGCGAGCCCGCCACTTTTGAGGTGACCCCCCGGCAAAATCAAACTTCTCAGGGTTCAAAGGGTTTTCCGAAAAGGGACCCTGGCTTTTTGGGGGGATGCCGACGAGTCCTATCTAGAGCAAAGAACACAACGCATATGTGGTTGGCCCAATAGGGCTAGGTTTCTCGGCCTCACCACGCCCATTCAACCAAGCAAAACCTACTGTTTTGGCCAAATCTTTTCGGTTTCTTCGCACCTGGTATATTCGCAAACGTGGCATCCTATGCAGCTCCCCGCAAACACATGACAGACATCCAACCAACAATCACATGCCAGCGACACGGCCTTGCGAGCGTTCCAATCCGTTCCCTTCTTGGTGGCTGTTTCCCTCTTTGCAAAACATCCAACTTGCGATTGATTCTCGGAAAACCAACATCTGGCCCAAAAAGGCGCTGAACCAGTAGACACCCGGTTGGCGAACTTGTTGATTCGTGACGAACCAAGCAACCACGCATGTCCCCGAAACAAATCAAGCAAGACCAAAGATGTGGAACCCAGCCAAACTCCAAACTCTCCAAAAACGCTTTTCACCAAACTTCAAGATCCAACCCATGGATCCACTGCCCCAATTGGCAGTTCAACGCCTTTCGTTTCGTTCGACGTTTTCAAAGGCTCGAGGCGCTGAGCTTGGCGCGCACCGCGCGCTTCGCCTCTCTGCGCTGGTGGCACAGCACCCCGAAGAAGGCGCAGTCCCGAGGGCTCACGCCGAACCACAGCAGCTCCGCCTCGCCGAAGCAAGGAACAAGAAAAAGACAGAAAAGTGGGGGGAGGTCCCAGAAATGTCACAATTTGGAAGCTTCTTTGACCTCGGAGAAAGGACATCACAGCTATTCGAAGTTGGCCAAACACTCAACAAAAATGACTTCGTGTATAGTTGTCTGCATGCTTTCAAGTGAGGCTTGTCGTTTGTCCCTACAATTACCAAGGAGGACTTTTTGGACGTCCCATGACGTCCTCTCCGCACCCGCCCCCCCCCCCCCGAACCCCCTCCCCACGGAACAAAGCAGGAAAACATGGATTTGATAATTTGACCTAAAACCTCGACAGGCAAAGGCGCTCCTTCCTGGTTGAGGTGTTCAGTTCTGGTTTCTTACTCGCCCAGGTTGGCTCGCATCCCTTGCATCAGCGGCCTTGAACCTAGACGAGGTCTGCCCATTGGCTCTGGTGGCAGTTGGGACTTGCTGGCGGCTGGGTTTAGGCTTGGCTTGGATCTTAATGAGGGCGGGTCTTGGGTTGTTTGGGGCTGGGGGCCGATATCCAGGCTGCTGTTGGGCGGGTTTGGGTTTGACGTTGGGTGGGCTTGTGTTGGCTTGACCAGCCAACCAACCAACCACCACCCCACCCACTCCCCCCGCGTTTCACTTCGCACGTCCGGTGACCATGCTTATCGGGCTGTCAGGGCTTGTTTGTATCTCCACTCTGATCAGTACTCTGATGAGTCTGGTCCTCCGGATGAATCCCAAAGTGACAATAACTCTTGATAGCTCTTGTTAGGGGAATATATGGCTGTGGGTCAAAACCAATGGTATTGGGGTAGGTGCACCACCCATTTTAGTTTATTTTGGTGGGGATTGGGATGTTCACTGGGGGTACGGGATTTTGACCCACGGCCATATGGTTGCATGAACCCATTCCAACCATAAATGGAAACACTGCGGGGAATGCTTCTTGGTAGTTCAACCATACTCTCCAGATTGGCATGGAACCCGCAAAATGCGTCCATTTTTGTTGAATGACATCTCCGGCCTGAGGGACAGCCTGTTTTGGGCTCCTTCTGCAAATTTGCAGAAATCCCCAGTGAACATGGTTTCTCCCACAATCATGAAAGTGGGAAAAGGGGCCTTTTCAAGAGGATTGTCGCTTTCCAAACCCTGTCCACCATTGATGAATTGAAAGACATGTCACGACGTGTCTTTCTGAACACAAAAGACTCCGCCCTCCGTGAGTTTCCAATCGACTTGTTCGACGCCTGCAACGCCGCCACCGGCTCAATGAGCACCGGGTGGTACCCGTAGATGACCACTCGCGGTTTGGCCTGCGGGACGTGAGTGGTGAGTCTTCAGCGGGGACCCTTTGGTGGACATCATTTAAGTGGGGATTCATGTCCGACCACTTAAGGTCACACCTCCCATGCAGCCGAAGAAGACAAACAAACCCAGCTCGGCAAAACGGGGCGGGGCCTTTGGGCAAACCGTTGTTACCACGGTCAAACAACGTCCCCCTTAAACACGGCCTTAGCAAAGAAACACGCACACGCACACACCTACTGAAACATAGCCAAGCGATGAAGTTTACAAAACACAAATCCAACAGGGGCGGGGGTGGAGCAAAGATGGTAGGTGATCAATTTATCGGCACAGCTGGAAAAGCTGCCGTGCTAGTTTGGAGCGGCCATGGCCAATCCCCGGTGATACTTAGACGCCCGTTGCGCCTCAAAATACCACATTGTCCAATGGAACGACACTATGCTGGGCACGAACAAACCAAGTTGCCCTAGGTCCTCCAGTAGAGAGGTTAGAATCAGGTTACCCTTTTCTGTGGTCTATTTTAGTAGGGGAACCCTCATCCAAAAAAGGGTAAAAGGGCACTACTTGGACCTATTGCCAAATATGGTGTCACAAACCTCAACTTGCCAAGACTCGCCCTTGACTCCCAAGAAATATCACCGGCTGGGTAGGAGTACGCCGATTGGGCAATGGGTGACCGCGGTCTCATCCGAATCTCGAGTTCTGACTCTTCTCCTTTTCTGGTCTATGTGCATGTGCAAAAGCTTCATCGATGTCCCTGCTTCCTGATGAAGTGGTTTCAGCAAGTAGATGTGGTACTTGGATGGCAATCACCAGATCACAGCCCGGTCTCGTCCCGGATATCGCGGGCTACCAGTGCACAGGGCATGTGCCGGTGACACTTCCGACATTTCCTCGAATACTACTCCAGGCTGCCCGCAGTAGGTTCCATGATGAATATGTGTGTTTTTTTTTAAGGGAACCCCTCCCTAAACAAAAGTGATGGTCCTTCGGGTTCCCCACGAAAAACAAAGGGAGGGTACTACAGTACCCTCAAAAGCAGAAATATGGCAAATTGCCACATCCACTCCCCACTGGATTTCACGAATACCCTGGGCGACTCCCAGCATGTGCCCTTGACCCCGACAATTTGTTTGCAAGCCAGGGCCCTGAAATTGGAACTGCTTCGAGCACATCACTGTCGCCAAACAGGGTCAACATGTTGTCTTTTTGCAACTCTGTCGCTGATTTCCAAATTCTGTGTCCGAGCGTGGCGTAACACAGGATTCATATCTCCAAAAAATACCTCTTTTCGATTCCCAGGATGAGCTCTGGTTGCTTTTGTCCTTGCCTTGTTGGCATTTCTTGTGTTGCTCAGTGAAACTCATTCCCATAAAAATGACCCCCTCTAACCATTGAATGCAATTCATGTGACGAATGGTTGGTACAGAATTATGTCCGTAGTTTCTATCAACCGAATGGCTGGTACAGAGTTGTTCCATATTTTCTATGAACGAGCAAGTTACGGCTTGACAGTCATTTCTGCTAAGAACTATCTGGAGGCCAGGTGTCAATACCCGGGGCTGGATTTGGTGCAGACTTTCAAAATGGTTGTCTCTTTCTGGGGCCTTGCTTCACACTTCTCCAAGAAGCAGTCCGAAGATACTAAAAAATGTGACCTCCCCAAAATCCATCCAAATCCCACCACGACTTGAAGACACCCCAGCCCACTGGCAACGGGGGAAACAAAAAAACGTACCCCGCTGGGCCAAGGGCCCCGGAGTTTGAAACGAAACTCGATGTGCGCAAGCAACCCCAAACGAAGAGTTGGTCAAACGCTGACGCAAACCGTTGCATTTTGCCATCTTTGGGGGAGGGGTCAAACAAAAAGGGAGCCATCTTTGGGGGTTTGCCAAACCTGGCACGAAGGACACCCTAGTGGATGTAGGGACAACCCAGCGAAACAAAGGAACCCGAAGGAGACTTCCCTTCCGTCTCTTTTTGGTGGCTCTCTCCTCATCTCACTTCCTGAGTTCCTGGACTTGAACACTTTTTGGGTTTGGACCACTTGAGTGGCAAGTAGAAAGTCTGGACTTTTTGGTGCCCATTTATTCGGGAAGTGAGCTTAAGCCTTTTGAGCAGAGCAGTGAGATAACCCTTTTTGTGTTTTTTAGATGAGAAGCGCCTTCGGCACTTTCGTGGCGGGCCAGGAGACCAGGCCAACCACCGCGCCTGAGGCTCGGAAGCCCGGATAAAAAACCATGGGTCCCATAAAAATGCACTCCTGGCAATGGAAAAACTCAAAAAAACAACTTTGTTTGGAGGAGTCTCCTTTGGGAGGACCCCCTGTAGAAGTGTTTTTTCCCCCACGCAGTGGGAACTAGCCCATTTCTAATCGGAACTTAACTTCAGGGCCCCAGAAGGCGCAGGGGGTCAAACCAGTCATCGCGCCGGGGAACACAACATGACACCCCAGGCTGCTACACCACAATCATAGCTAGAGCGTCGGTGTCGACATGCCAGTCATTGTGGGAACACGTGGCAACTTCACGCTGCGCAGACCCGCGAGATGCTTTGTATCCGCATGCCCATCAATGCGCCACGCCTAACTGCACATGCACTACGAAGTATTCCCTTCAGATGCACAATGCCCTGTTGCACCGTTTCGCCGTTTCTCACTCCAACTTGCTGGACGCCAATAGAGAATCGCAGGTTCTTTTGTAAAGTGAAAGGGTGGGGGAAAGGGGC
>CAUJNA010001586.1:0-45000 GCA_963377175.1 Effrenium voratum | reverse complement strand
AAACGGCTCGGACTCGAAACCAAATGCCTATGGTTCTTGGAAGGGTTCCGAAGACTGTTCCGCGCGGGGCCCTTTGTGTCCATGTTGTGGGGTTCCCATTGCAAGGACACGGAACTAGGTTACATTCGAACTACTCCCTTCAAAGTCGTTAGTGGATGTGAATCTGCACCAATTTTTGATGTCCACCAAAGGCTCAGATATCAATAACACGAGAAGCTGTACGCCACCAAATTGCAACGTGTTTTTAGAAGGCAGCAAATACACACATGTGCCGTCTAGCTACTTGATTTCACGGATCATGGTTGCACTGCTCGAGTTCTGAAATCGGAGTGAGCAATTATTTCATTCAACCAAACTAGCTCCCTCCCACCAACGTGGACAAATACCCCCCCCTACAGCAATGATGAAACCATGAAACCTGACAGAATGCCTCTGGCAAGGTGGGTGTTGGAGGCTGGCATTTTAATCCGTTGCACTGTGCCCTTTTTTCTTTTCAGCTGCGCCCCGTCTACAGCAGAGGAGCCCATGGCCAGTAGCTCTCGGCCGCGCACTTGAAGCGCTGCAACCACTCCTGGCTTCAACTGTGAAGCAATTGTTTTATCAAGAGTTTTGGTCGTGTTTTGGGAAAGCGCCCACACAACCTTCAAAAACATTAGAATGCATGCCTGGTGGTGCAGATAAGAAAAGCACGCACGCGTTTAGGTGGGTGTTCTTCCAAAGACAAGGGAAGTTGGCGCAAGGAAAAACAAATCCGCACACCAGCGGCTCGTTGAGCCCTGGGTCAGAGTTTGTTTTGCCGGGATGTCACACAAAACCACCGACCCGAAAAATCGAAAACATGGCTAATACATACAGGTTAAAGGCAATTTCGAGGTGCCCCTTCAAAGTTTTGTTTAAAGAGACAAAATGAAGGAAACTGCTATCTTCTAGGATTGCGAATGGGGTACATGCCCAAAGGCCGGATGAGTCTGGACCAGTCCTCTCTGGTAATTTCCTGTCTGGTTTAATTTTTCAGGGCTGGATAGGGTCGGGATGAAGCAGATGAGGTTTTTGTCTTCGGGAGGGGGGGGGGTTTGAAGGGGGGGCATTCTTTGCGAGCTTGTCACACCTTGCTTTTTAAACAAGCTGCAACAAGAAATGGCTAGCTTTGTATTTTTCTGGAATGTCAATCCTTGAGACTATGAAAGGAGTTAGCATTACAAAAGTATGGGCAGTAGCTTTGGTCATGTTCAAACTCCTTTTTTGGGAACTCTTTGAATGTTGGGCCGGAAAGGGACGTCCTTACTGAGGGGTCGGTTGGCCAAACCTTGTGCGTCCCTTTAAAGTAGCACTGGCTGGCAGTCTGGGAAAACCGGTCAGAGCGGGATTGTTAAGCACGTGCCAACCATATTTTTGAGACAGCCCCGGGTATCGCTGGGAAACCGCGCATGCACGCGCGCACTTACCCCGATCGAGCTTCCATAGACGCAGTAATCTCCGTGTTGGCGCCGTGGCTCTGACAGCACGTCGATGAAATTGCCAAAGTCAAGGGACCTGAGCAACTGGGTCTGTGCAAAGGTCCTTTTGGAAAAATAGACGGCCCTGGAAAATGGAATAAACCCCGTCTAAACAAGGGCCCTCACTTTTTTAACAATAAAAAAGGACACCTATGTGTGTGTGTGTCTTGCGTGCCCTTTTGCAAGCTGGTTTTTGATGTAGAAAACCCTAGGTTTCGATGTATACAATGTAAGCCCACAGGTGCCGTTTCCTCCTTCACTTCTTGTAGAGGCCCCTTCTTGCCAGAAGAGCGTAAGGTTGATGGCTGGCTAGCCTGGAAATAACACGTGTTGAAATTGCCGGGTTGCATTTGTTGCAGTTCTCTGTTGGTTATTGTTGCCGTCATTGGTTTGCAGTTCTGCCTTGTGCGCTCTGATTCTTGCTGTTGGTTGCTGTTGCTCTGGCTTGTGGCTGTTGCTCTTGTAAGGTTTTGTGGTTGGCGTTCTCCGTGGCGCTGCTCTTGTGGATCGAATTTCTACCAGCTGGTGTTTCTGCTTCGTGCTACTGTAGGTTGCCTTTTGCCTATGCTCTTGGTGCGGGCATGACCTACTGTTTGGCGATTCCTGTTGACTTTTTTGTTTTCTGTTCTCTGTTGTTGCAGCAGCTGCTGTTGTTGTTGTTGCTGCTGTTGCTGTTGCTGTTGCTGTTGCTGTTGCGGTTGCCGTTGCTGTTGCTGTTGCTGTTGCTGTTGTTGTTGTTGTTGTTGTTGTTGTTGTTGTTGTTGTTGTTGTTGTTGTTGTTGTTGTTGTTGTTGTTGTTGTTGTTGTTTTTGTTGTGGTGGCCGTCGCCATCGTCGTCGTCGCGGTCGTCGCCGTCGTCTGCTGTTCGTCTTTTGTTGTTTGCTGTGTGAACTTGCACAATCAAGGGGTGGGAAAGGGGGGGTCGGTAATTAAGGCCTGAAGGCCTGCGCAACTTTCTGAGAGGGGTCAGTGTGGATTTTGGACTTGATGGCCGGTTGCCGTTTTGGAGCGAGGCAGTTTTGCTTTGTGTGGCATGAGGATTTGGCCGGGGGAAGCCTTCATGACATGAGTTTTTCAAGGTTTTTTTGTTGTCTCAGACTCTCAGACACAGAAGTTCAGGGGAACAACCTGGGGGCCACCGGATTGAAAATCAAACTGCCAGCTGCCATTGGTCTTGCGGGTGCCTGGAATCCGGCGCCATGTCGCTGACAAACCAGCTGGCCCAGATTCATGGCCAATTTGTGAAAGCGTCGCCAGCAGTTTTGCAGCATGGCACGGAGGAACAGAAGGCAAACTTTTCTCAAGCCTTGGAGTCACTACGGCAGATGCATCAGGGGGTGGCTTGGTGCAGACTTTGTGTGATGTGTTCGAGGTTTGGAGTTCAGGGACCCTTGTGTATCGCATCATAAGTCATTCCACACTTTGTTGCACCTGAGATGGCGGCGTCCTTGCTTCCAGCTGCAAAAGGCCGTGTTGGCCGCCCAGCCTACTCTTTGCAGCAGCTGTTTCAGTATATGAAAGTGCCACTTGGACCAGCTTTGGCATGATGTTGGTTATTGTGGCTGTGGGGGTTGCAGATGCAGGTCAGGGCTTCTTGAGCGGGAAATGTGTCGTGCTAAGGGCGTTTCACCTGCGCTCTGGCGGGCGGATGTTTGCCGTGTTGGATTCTGCCTTGAAACTGATCTACGGCGAAGGTTTTGTCATGGAACCTGTGGGCAACATCCACGAGGCTTGAGCGTGGTCCAACCCTTGAATCCTTGTCGAACCGCCGCAGTGTGTCTTGTTCATGGCATTGGCGTTGGTTTGGAGATTCCAACCCTTGAGCCCACCCATTCATTTTGCTTCGCAGAGTACTTAGAGCGGTATGAGGTCATGTGATGGGATCTTGCTTGAAACAGATGCGTGGGATCAAGCAGGCAGCATTTGCAGCTAGTTTCTTGACTTTGCTCGCCTGTCACAGGCAACGCTCAGCAGAGCCAAAGCCAAGCTTGACTTGGCCCTGATGCTGCTCAGAAGAAGCTTTTGGCGCGAGCAGTTCGCACTCGCGCAAGCCGAAGACCAAGCTGATGATGCAGCTGGCGCTGACCGCAACAGCGCGATCTGCCCTGGCTCTGGCCTTTACCTGTGTTTTGACAGTTCACCTGTCAAAAAAGACTTGTTTCTGGTCCAGGAAGTGGCCATCCCGAAACTTGACGGTAGTGCTTGAGCTTTTCACATCTGTTTTTTTCATGGATTGCAGCATTAGCTAGCCTAGCTTGCCCATAGGTTTTGGCATGAAACCGTGATCGTGGCAATTCCCTTAACCCACATTTTAAGGACAGAGAAGGCGCGACACCTTCATGCATATGCCTGTCGCAGCGCCGTGACCGATCCACTGGCGCACATGTTGCTTGACGAGCCTGAGCGGGTGGAAGAGGAGGAAGGGCCGATGGTGAGGCTTTTGCCAGTGGCCACGTTGGGAAGGGGTCGGACAACGGCCCCAGACAAACTCGCGGCGTTGTTGCACGTCGTGAACTTGGAAGTAGACGCAGACTGCCAGCAGCACTTTTCGGTCTGTCGTGTCCACCACGACAGATCAAGGAGAGTGTCGAAACAGTTTGTAACGTTTACAGAACGAATGGACGGTTCTGTTTTGAGCTGGGCTGCTGGGGCGGGTTGGCTGCTTGTCAAGGAGTTGAATTCAGCCTCGGCGACGCCCCGCACATCGATTTCGACGCCTGGTTAATGGAAGAAGCAAGCCTGGTTGGCAGCGCCCCGGGCCGCGCTGCTGCCGAAGTGGCCCGGGTTGAGGAGTGGTACACGCCCGGGGTGGGAAGGCCTGGCAAAGGGGTTGAATGGGAGCGGGTTGGAATGTCTATTTGCGACGTTCCTGGCTTACCCTTTGATAGCTTTAGAGGAAACCCATCGTTCCTTGGTATAGCTGCGCTGTGGGAAGCGGTTCGGGAATGCAGTTCCATTTCCAACCCTCGGTATTTAATTGTGTTTCTGGGAAGGACGCTTTCTGTCCGAATGTCCTAACTTGCCATCAGAAGCAACTTGAAGCAACCCCTTTGTTTCAGTACCGTTTGTGTACCGGCGGGTAGCGCCCCCCGCCCGGTACAGTTCCGGTATACACACGATGTGTGGTGTGGCAGGCACGGCGCCAGCGTTTTTGCTTGCCATCTGGCTGGCCAGATGGTAGCTTCAAGTAGCTTCATAAGCAAACCCTTCATGTCAGTACCGGTTGTTTACCCGCAGGGGGCGCCCCCTTGCCCGGTATAGTTCTGGTATAAACACGACGTGTGGTGTGGCAAGTGGGGCGCCACCATTTTGGCTTGCCATCTAGCAAACTGTTAATGTCAGTACCGTTTGTATACCGGCCGGTGGCGCCCCCTTGCCCGGTATACTTCCGGTATAAACACGATGTGTGGTGTGGCAAGTGGCGGTGCCAGCATTTTTGCTTGCCATCCGGCTGGCCATCTGGCAGCTTCAGAAGCAACCTTTTCATGTCAGTCCGTTGTGTACCCGCGCATAGCGCCCCCTGGCCCGGTATAGTTCTGGTATAAACACGATGTGTGGTATGGCAAGTGGGGCGCCACCATTTGGGCTTGCCACCTAGCAAACCCTTAATGTTAGTCGTTTGTGTACCCGCGAGTGGCTCCCCCTGGCCCGGTATAGTTCTGGTATAAACACGATGTGTGGCAAGTAAGTGGGGCGACTTGCCACACCACGCATCGTGTTTATACCAGAACTATACCGGGCCAGGGGGCGCCACCGGCCGGTATACAAACGGTACAGAGATGAAGGGTTTGCTTCTGAAGTGGCCACCACACATCGTGTGTACCGCAATTATACCCGCTGGGGGGGCACCACCGGCCGGTATACAAACGGTATAGAGATGAAGGGTTTGCTTCTGAAGCTACCAGATGGGAAAGCGGCCACCATTTTGGCTTGCCCATCTGGTAGCTTCAGAAGCAAACTCTTCATCTCTATACCGCTTGTATAGGCTGGTGGCGCCCCCTTGCCCAGTATAGTTCTGGTATAAACACGATGTGTGGCGTGGCGCCGCTACTTCAGAAGCAAACCCTTCATCTCTGTACCGTTTGTATACCGGCCGGTGGCGCGGCTTTGCCCGGTATAGTTCTGGTATAAACACGATGTGTGGTGCGGGCGCCGCCGCTTCAGAAGCAAACCCTTCATCTCTGTACCGTTTGTATACCGGCCGGTGGGCCCTCCCCCGCCGGGTATAGTTCTGGTAAACACGATGTGTGGTCTTTGGTGCATTTTGCTTGGCTGTTAGGAACTTTTTGCCAACTAATGGGTTTTCCACTAAACCACTAAAAGTTAAACTTTTAGCAGGGGAGCAGAAAGCAACCGAGGGGTGTGGGCGCCGCCATAGAAAAAGAGAGAGAGAGAGAGAGAGAGAGACAGAGAGAGAGAGAGTTTCAATATCATTTGTGTACCGCTTCTGAGATCTGGTAAACGCGATGTGTGGTATGAAGCTTACGCTTTGTTGAACCGACAGCTTTCCAGCACCTCAGCATTCTATACTGTTTGTTTACCGGCGGGTCCCCCCCCCCCACCTTGGTGTAGTTCCGGTGAACACGGTGTTTACCACGTGGATGTGGCAGCGAATATTATATATAAATGTATATTTGTATATATCTATATACTTTGGGTTCGGACGGGAAGGGGAACAGTCGGTATCGAAGCTTTTGGTCTCTGGTAGCTTGAGGGAAACCCTGCATCTGAGTAGTGTGTGTACTGCGGGGAGGATTACCTACCAATATTTCGGTCACTCATTCGCCTTTTGCTCATGATGCTACCCCAAAACTGAATTAAAGGCAACTGGTGCGTTGCGCCAAACTTTCAATTCCAGGACCAAGTTTAA
Organism: Effrenium voratum; assembly: GCA_963377175.1. Lineage (NCBI taxonomy): Eukaryota > Dinophyceae > Suessiales > Symbiodiniaceae > Effrenium > Effrenium voratum. Next base: position 38,634 of record CAUJNA010001586.1, on the reverse strand, counting down.
TTTCACGATTGGGTGGTTCAGCTTTCTTGGCCGCAGCCATGGCGCGGACAATTTTCTGCCGTATCTGGGGCAAGCAACGCCCGCCATTGCCTGGCAAAGTGTTGGCTGCCCAGCGCAAAGCAAAACAACAACGCAATCTGAAGGCGTTGGCAGATTGCACATCTCCGAAGAGGCGGTCGGCATATGCGATTTTCATGCAAGACATGTACCCCGTTGTGAGTGAACAAGTGGCCCCAGGCAAAAGACCCCAGCGCAAGGTGGTCTCAACAATTGCGCAATTGTGGCGAGACATGAGTCCAGAGGAGCGTGCCAAGTATGAGGCGAGATCAAAGGCGGACATGAATGCGTGCCACCGGCACCGGGATTTCGTTCTCAACAGTGCATCCTCCAGCAGTGAGACTCAGCAGGGCTCTACTCATTTTGGCTGCTTTGAGCTAGACACAAGCCCTTGCCCGGACCTTGGAAGCGGCAGCTACGGAGTGATATATGCGGTGCGCCACATGAAAGAAGGTTTTTCTGCGATGGTCAAGGTCTTCAAGGATGCGGAGTCTTGTCAGAGGGAACGGCGTGTTTACAACGACGTCAGTGCTCTGTTGAAGGGACAGATCAGTGAACACGGATTTTGCAAAATCGTTCAAGAATGTACAGACCAGCAACATTTTCCATGGGTTGTGCTTGAGCATATGCCATGCAACCTCCGCTTTCACATCGAGCAGCACGGCGCCTTGACAGGATGGCCACTGGCGGCTCTGAGCGTGCAGGTGGCACGAGCCCTTCAGGTTTTGCACATGGCAAAGTGGTTGCACTGCGACTTGAAACCTGCGAATACATTGTGGGACCCACGCCGAAACATGGCCAAACTGATCAACTTCACGGTGTCGCAGGCCATTCGACCAGAGGTCACAGTTCAAGATCGCCCCGCTGCTTCTGCACAGTGTTCAGGATCGCCCCTCAGTTCAGGATCCCAACACAATGTTTACACTGGCCCGCACCGAGCACCAGAACTTTGGTCATCTTCTGCGCGCACCATGCGGGCGTCCTTTGCCACAGAGGCTTGGGCATTGGGGTGTCTGATCCTGGAAGCTTGCTCTGCAGAAGTTGTTTTCACCTCCTATCAGGCCATCACAACTTTCGTCCAGGCGCAGCATCCGCCTCATGTTTTCCAATCGAAGCGTAGTCGTGTTAAATTGATTCTTTCAAAGGCCCGACCACACTGCAGACTCTGGCATGGCAGTTGCTGAACCCTTGCCCCAAGGCAAGACTTTCGGCGCCAGAATTTTGTGAGATTCACGTGTGTCAGATTGCGAAGCCTGGCTGATCCCGGCCAATGGAGCTGTGACCGCTGACTTGTGGAAAAAAAGTAGTTGCTGCAGGTAGGCAGGCTCCAGCAATGTGGGATTTACGGCGACAGAGATGGGCAAACAGATTATTCAGGGGATAGGTAGTCGACACCTTCCTTTTTTTCCATTATCAGGCGCATTGTCCTTCCCAATCTTTCATTGTTGCTGCCAATCCGCCTTTGCCGAACCAAATCCTTAATTACGCAGCCAATCCTCCTTTGCCGCCCCAAATCCTTAATTACCGGCCAAAGTCCTTAATTACTGAGGGGGGGTCGGTAATTAAGCTTTTTGCAGGCGAAAAAAAAAAAGAAAAACAGCACAAAATGCTGAGCACCTTTTTTTTTCACCCCCTCGGCAGCATTTTTGCGCTAGTTTTTGCCTGAAAAAAAGCTTAATTACAGACCCCCCCCCCCCTCGGTTATTAAGGGATATTTGGCCGGGTAGTAATTTAATGAAATTCTGACGGGTAATTAAGGATTTGGGCGGGGTCTTCTATTAGGATATGGACTGCCGCGCTCCTTAACCAATATGCTGGTCCCAAATTCCGTATTTACCGAGGGTGGGGGTCGGCAATTAAGATTTTGGCTGGCGGTTTGCACTTGCCAAATCTTGATTACCGAGGGGGGGGGGTCGGGTTATTAAGGATTATTTTGGCTGGCGGTCCCAGCTGCGAAAATATACTTAATTACGAGGGGGTGGGGGGTTCGGTAATTAAGGATTTTGGCTGAATGGCGGTTTTGGTGTTTCCGGCTGCCAAATCCTTAATTACCGAAGGGGGGTGTCGGTCAATTAAGGATTTTGGCTGGCGGCCCTCAGCTGACCAAATCCTTAATTACGAGGGGGGGGGGGGGGGTCGTTTATTAAGGATTTGGCTGGCGGTGGCGGTTTGCACTTCCCAAATCCTTAATTTTCGAGGGGGGGTCGTTTCTTAAGGATTTTTTTTTGGCTGGCGGCCCCCAGCTGCCAAATCCTTAAGTACCGAGTGGGGAGGGTCCGGTAATTAAGGATTTTGGCTGGCGGGGTGTTTTTTGTTTTTTGGTTTTTTTTTTTTTTTTGCACTTGCCAAATCCGTAATTACTGAGGGATTAAGGATTTTGGCTGGCGGTTTGCACTTGCCAACTCCCTAATTACCGAGGGGGGGTCGGTAATTAAGGATTTTGGCTGGCGGTTTGCACTTGCCAAATCCTTAATTACCGAGGGGGGGTCGGTAATTAAGGATTTTGGCTGGCGGTCCGCAGCTGCGGAGGGGGGGTCGGTAATTAAGGATTTCGGCTGGCGGTTTCCGGCTGCCAAATCCTTAATCTTTTACCGAGGGGGGGTCGGTATTTAAGGATTTTGGCTGGGGGCTTCCAGCTGCCAAATCATTAATTACCGAGGGGGGGGTCGGTAATTAGGTTTTTGCGCTGGCGGTTTTTGCACTTGCCAAATCCTTAATTTCGGGGGGGGTCGGTAATTTAGGATTTTGGCTGGCGGTTTGCAGCTGCTAACTCCTTAATTACCGAGGGGGGGTCGGTAATTAAGGATTTTGGCTGGCGGTTTGCACTTGCCAAATCCTTAATTACCGAGGGGGGGTCGGTAATTAAGGATTTTGGCTGGCGGCCCGCAGCTGCCAAATCCTTAATTACCGAGGGGGGGTCGGTAATTAAGGATTTTGGCTGGCGGTTTGCACTTGCCAAATCCTTAATTACCGAGGGGGGGTCGGTAATTAAGGATTTTGGCTGGCGGTCTGCAGCTGCCAAATCCTTAATTACCGAGGGGGGGTCGGTAATTAAGGATTTTGGCTGGCGGTTTGCACTTGCCAAATCCTTAATTACCGAGGGGGGGGGGTGTACGAGGGAACTTTATGTATAATGTGAACGGGCCATTCGCCTTTTGATAACCAAGTCTTAGTTAAGAGAATTTTTAGAATTCTAGATGGTCCCAGCCCAGGAGGGGCCAGCCAGGACCTTTGATTTTTAGATTTTTTAGAATTTTTAGAACTTTTAGATTTTTTGAATTGAGTTCTAAAAATTCTACAATTCGGACCCCCAAAATTTAGAATTTTTAGAATTTTTAGAACTCAATTCTAAAAAAATCAAAAAATTCTAAAAATCGGACCCCCGAAATTTAGAATTTTTAGATTTTTTAGAATTCTAGATGGTCCCAGCCCAGGAGGGGCCCAGCCAGGACCTTTGATTTTTAGATTTTCTAGAATTTTTAGAACTTTTAGATTTTTTGAATTGAGTTCTAAAAATTCTAAAATTCGGACCCCCCGAAATTTAGAATTTTTAGAATTTTTAGAATTCTAGAGGTCCCAGCCCAGGAGGGGCCCAGCCAGGACCCTTGATTTTTAGATTTTTTAGAATTTTTAGAACTTTTAGAATTTTTAGAATTGAGTTCAAAAAAAACTAAAAATTCTAAAAATCGGACCCCCGAAATTTAGAATTTTTAGAACTCAATTCCAAAATTCTAAAAATTCTACAAATCGGACCCCCGAAATTTAGAATTTTTAGATTTTTAGAATTCTAGATGGTCCCAGCCCAGGAGGGGCCCAGCCAGGACCTTTGATTTTTAGAATTTTTCGAATTTTTAGAACTGTTAGATTTTTTAGAATTGAGTTCTAAAAAACCTAAAAATTCTAAATTTCGGGGGTCCGATTTTTAGAATTTTTAGAATTGAGTTCTAAAAATTCTAAAAATTCTAAATTTTGGGGGTCCGAATTTTAGAATTTTTAGATTTTTTAGAATTGAGTTCTAAAAATTCTAAAAATTCTAAATTTTGGGGGTCCGATTTTTAGAATTTTAGATTTTTTAGAACTCAATTCTAAAAATTTTAAAAGTTCTAAAAATTCGAAAAAATCTCAAAAATATATAAAAATCAAAGGTCCTGGCTGGCCCCTCCTGGGCTGGGACCATCTAGAATTCTAAAAATTCTAAAAATTCTAAATTTCGGGGGTCCGATTTTTAGAATTTTTAGATTTTTTAGAACTCAATTCTAAAAATTCTAAGTTCTAAAAATTCGAAAAAATCTAAAAAACATATAAAAATCAAAGGTCCTGGCTGGCCCCTCCTGGGCTGGGACCATCTAGAATTCTAAAAATTCTAACATCGAGTATTTTTTGAGAGTTCAATTCTATAGTTTCAACATCAAAAAACATTGAGCATCCTGCACGCCCCTGGGCTAGGACGTGAAAGGCATGTCGCCCCTTTTGTTCGCGAGATGCAGAGAGGTTGGAAAGAGTGAGGAAGGGATGGGAAGGTGGAGGACATGCCTCTCACTAGCGTAAAAGGGGTAGGAAGAGAAATGAAAGATGCTTCTCTTTTTAGCTGTTGGATGGGGTGAAGGCAATTCACCCTTTCATGCTACTCCTTTCTCTTTTCCACGCCTTTACCCACAACCGCAAGTAGCTGTGTGTTGGATAAAGGCTTGGGAGACGAAGGATAGAGAGTGAGGGATAGAGATGAATGCTGGGCCAGCCCTCACAAGGCTTCTCTCTTCGTTCGTCCATCATTATCTCTTCATCCACATCCTTTATCTCTCCTTAAAGACCGGGAGAGAAGATAGGAAAAGGACAGGCAATGGAGCTTCAGCTCGTCTCATGCCTTCGCCAGCTCTAGAGCCAACATAAGAGAGGGAGAAGGGGTGACATCTCTTTCTCTCACGTAGAGTCCTTGCCATTATTTCAGAATGAAGAAATGGCGTGGGAAGGCGCGTGAGAGGGAGATGACCAGCTCCTCCATCATTATCCTATCTGTTAGAGCTGTGGGGCCAACGGAGAGAGCAAGAGAAAGAGGGTCAACAGGTAAAGATGATTGGGGAAGAGATAGAGAGTGAACGGAAAAGCTGGGACAATAAGGACATTCCAGCTCGTCTAGCTTTCATCTACTTCCCTTCTCTTGACCTCCCTCGTTTCTGGGCAAGAGGTTGGGAAAGAGAAGCTGAATAGAGGTGAAGAAAGAGGAATTCATTTGTAACTGCTGGAAAGAACTGGCCAGCGGATGGGATTTCCTCTGGCCACCTCTCACCTAATCACTTTACCTCTCTCGTCATCAATTTCCTTTCTCCTTTCCATTCTCACCGTTGCAACGGCTAGGAAAGAAGAAGGGGTGAAGAGATAGGAGAGAGAACTAGAATGAAGAACCCAGATGACATGAAAGACGTTCTGGATTCTGTGACATGGTTAAGGGGAAGGAGATGTTGGTGATAGAGAAGGAGAAGGAGTTGCATTCCTTTCTCTTGCATACAATCCCCGACACTCCAGAATTAAGAGATGGCAAGGGAAGGCGTGTGAGAGGGAGATGACCAGCTCCTCCATCATTATCCTACCTGCTAGAGGTGGAGCTGAGCGAGAGAGAGAGAGAGATGGAGGGCGGTCATATGATGGCTAATGAAAGAGAAGGCGCCATCATCACTCTCACTTTTTTACCTCTCATTACCTACCTCCCATCATCTCTAGCTTCTAAATCTTGGATGTGATAGGATGAGAGGGAAAACGTGACAAGGTGAGCCCACCCACTCTCTCCTTCACCCACCTTTTTAATCTCCTTTTCTCTCGCTTGCAGGTGATGATGAGTGAAGAAGCGAGCGAAGAGTCAGGGCAAGAAAGGAAGAGACAGGGAAAGAGATGTTACTATCATAAAAATGATTCCATTTTCTAAGAGTACAAATCAGAGACGCTTTATCATTTGAGATGCTTTCCATCTCTTGCATTCGCTTTCTCCATTCTATTTCCCTCTCATGTCACTCCCAAAGCTATTAAAAGAGAACGGGAATGACAGGTAAAGATGATTGGAATTGGACAATAAGGACATTCCAGCTTGTCTAGCTTTCATTCACTTCCCTTCTCTTGACCTCCCTCGTTTCCAAAAGAAACTTATAACTGGGCAAGAGGTTGGGCAAGAGAAGCTGAAAAGAGGTGAAGAAAGAGGAGTTCATTTGTAACTGCTGGAAAGAATTTCTTTTCTCCTTTCCATTCTCACCGTTGAAGCGGCTAGGAAAGAGATAGGAAAGAGAATTAGAATGAAGAACCCAGATGACTAAGGAAACAAGATGGTTGGATGGCCATCCATCTCCTTGCCCACTCTCTCATCTCTTTCCCCGCCCCCACCTCCATCTCAGCTTCAAGGAAGCTGTAGGTGGTGAGGAATAGAAATGAAGGGGAGAAAGGGTGGTGGTAAGGGTAAGATAGAGGCTTGAATCATGAGGCCAGACAGCCATCCTCCCCTCTTGCCATTTTTTCTTGGCATATCTTCACTTTCCAAGAATATCTTTTCCCATTCTCATCCATCTCCCAGCCAATGAAAATGAGGTGAGGGGATGGGGCCGTGAGATGGCCAATCAATGAGTTTTTTCCTCTCTCTCGCCCTTCTCTCCCTCTCTACCTCCCATCACCCAACCTCTGCTTCCGAGAAAAAGAGTTGGGGTGATAAAGGGAAACAAGAAGGGGGGAGAAATAAGCAATGGAGATTCCTTAGCCCACCCTTCCTTGAGATCTTATTGGTAGGCATTTCCTGTCTACAGACTCTCTAGACCCAATTATGAATTGATTATTGTAATCTACAGTACCAAGTCTTGGTCATTTCTGTATCACCTATTAATGAATCACTTGTCTCTACTTTGCTCCATTGATAAGACTTCTGCAGTCCATGACATCAATAATCGCAAGGCAAGAGAAACACCAAGAGCTGAGAAAGATAATTAAATATGAGATACGCTAAAATAGAATATAAAAAATGTTGAATTGGAATTAGTTTCTGGATTGACCTGACCGTGCAAATCTGCGACGCTGCTATCCCTTTTTTCGCGCAGATCAAGTGGCAAGTGCTGAAGAAGGAGCCGGTTCACATTATACGCATTGTTCCCTGCCACGGGGGGGGGGTCGGTAATTCAGGATTTCCACAAATATTTACACCCTCAACTCTAACCTTCAAGTAGTATCATACTTCATGCCTGCTTTTGGTCTGGCGGAGTCGCCGTAGGCCTTGGGCAGTGCTCTTAATGTCCCTCATAAAGGTCTACAAATATCTAAGCCTTCAACCCAATAGCCAATAGCCTAAAGTGCCGTACAGTACTTCGTGCCTGCTTTAGGTCTGGCGGAGTCGCCGTAGGCCGTAGGCAGTGATCTTGATGTCCCTTATAAAGCTCCACCAACTGCTCCACCAATATTTAAACCCTCAACTTTAACCCTCAAGTAGTATCATACTTCATGCCTGCTTTTGGTCTGGCGGAGTCGCCGTAGGCCTTGGGCAGTGCTCTTAATGTCCCTCATAACGGTCCACAAATATCTAAGCCTTCAACCCAATAGCCAATAGCCTAAAGTGCCGTACAGTACTTCGTGCCTGCTTTAGGTCTGGCGGAGTCGCCGTAGGCCGTAGGCAGTGATCTTGATGTCCATTATAAAGCTCCACCAACTGCTCCACCAATATTTAAACCCTCAACTTTAACCCTCAAGTAGTATCACACTTCATGCCTGCTTTTGGTCTGGCGGAGTCGCCGTAGGTGTTGGGCAGTGCTCTTAATGTCCCTCATAAAGGTCCACAAATATCTAAGCCTTCAACCCAATATATAGCCAATAGCCTAAAGTGCCGTACAGTACTTCGTGCCTGCTTTAGGTCTGGCGGAGTCGCCGTAGGCCGAAGGCAGTGATCTTGATGTCCATTATAAAGCTCCACCAACTGCTCCACCAATATTTAAACCCTCAACTTTAACCCTCATCGAAGGAAGTTTAGAAGTCTAACTTCCGACAATATCGACAACTCAAGCAGAGCAGTGCAGAGCGAGAGATAGAGAGAGAGAGAGAGAAGAAGAGATGAAGAAGCGATGAAGAAAGATGAAGAAGCGATGAAGAAAGATGAAGCATGGTGTGCGAAATGTTAGAAAGGTCGCGAAATGCTGTATTTTTCAATGTTTTGAGCCTCCAGACGGCCCAGAAGTTACTTCGGTAAAGCGGCGGGTGCGGAGCCTTTGGTCGGAATTGCTGGCAAAAAATCGCACGCGGCCTGCGCGCGGTGCACATTTGGAAGTCAAAATCGTAAAAACACTACATGCTCGGGCTACTTTTGGAAGCTCCAACTTTCAAAAATCGCACGCGGCCTGCGCGCGGTGCACATTTGGAAGTCAAAATCGTAAAAACCTGAGAGGGTCGGGCTACTTTTGGAAGCTCCAACTTTCAAAAATCGCACGCGGCCTGCGCGCGGTGCGCGTTTTTAAGATGCAATGTAGCTTGACAGCGGTAAAACGCATTGGAATGGCAACGCGCAAGGCTTTTATCTAACTTGGAAAAATGCGTGGCGCCTGCGCGCGGTGCGCGTTTTTAAGATGCAATGTAGCTTGACAGTGGTAAAACACATTGGAATGGCAACGCGCAAGGCTTTCATCCAATTTGGAAAAAATGCGTGGCGCTTGCGCGCGGTGCGCATTTCTAAGATGGAATGCAGCTTGGCAGTGGTAAAACGCATTGGAATGGCAACGCGCAAGGCATCCTACGCTGCCCTGTTGAGTTAGTCGCGCTCTAGATAGATAGACAGACAGACAGATAGATAGATAGATAGATAGATAGAAAGCTGGAAAGATAGAGAGACAAGTAGACAGATAGATAGAGAGGTAGACAGGCAGATAGATAGGTAGATAGACAGATAGATAGATAGATAGGGAGGTAATGTCGCTGTGACCGTGTGGCGTTTCGGCTCTGTCTTGTCAGTTGCTCCGCGTATGTCATGTTTGTTCAATGTCCCGGTTTTCGTCACCAGCATCACTAGCATCACCACCACCACTGTTCATGTTTGTTCATGTCCCGGCTTCAATCGCGGAGCGGCAACTCACATCACCACCACCACTACCACCACTACACTTTCACCAGCACTCCCACCAGCACCACACACAGGCCGAGAACATGTTAATGTTCTAGTTTGTTGTTTGTCACCAGCCGACCTACCAGCATCACGCTCAGGCGGACAACCTCTTGATGTTTTTTTTTTAGTTTGTGTTCCCACAGAACGCATATACTTCCACAGACACATGCCAGTGACATCGTTTCCTTGTGTATCCCGCACGGTGGAGCGCGTCTTTTCTGACCGCTCCGGACGCCATGGCAGACGCATTTGATAAGACGGTGGCGTTTTTGGCAGCCTACTCGCAGGAGCTTGTGCAAATGAAGAAGCCGACGCTTACAGCTTTGCTCAACAGCAAGCGGCGCAGTCAGGTACCAGAGTGGGAGCGAGCCAGAAATTTCTGCAGACGAAAACTTTCAAGCTTGGAGCCAGCTCAGCAGCAGATTTTGGAAGACTGGGAGTTTGTGCTTTGTGACAAGTCCACGTTGGAGGCTGCGCCTTTTCTGGCCGGCCTTCAACGCTGCTTTTGCCGCGTGGAGGCATTTTTGACAGAGACGGCAGAGGCGATAAGATACTCAAGCAAGCCAAGCTTGCTGGCAGCTTTGCAGAGTCGACACATGCAGGAATTTCAAATGTCGAGCTTTTGCCGTGTTTTCCTGCTGCGCTATAGCGACCGCTTGGCGTCTGCGGAAAAGGATTTTTTGCTTGCAAAGGAAGCTGAGTTGTGTCAAGTGAGTGCTGCGGCAAAAGAAGCTGCAGCATCGCGTCGTGCTCCTGCCTTTGTCGAAGTGCAAGCCTTCTTCGCTCAGAATGCTGTTGAAATTGCTCAGCTACAGAAGCAAAGCTTGTCAGCTGTTGTCAGCAGCAACCGCGCGAATTCCGACACACGTTGGAAGCAAGCTAAGAATTTCTTCGACAGGCACGTGGCATTGTTGAATGCCGACCAGAAAGAGCATTTAGAAGACTGGGAGTTTGTGCTTTGTGACAAGTCCAAGTTGGAGGCTGCGCCTTTTCTGGCCGGCCTTCAACGAAGCTTTGCAAGGCTGAGTGCTTTTGTCCAAGCTTACTCTGCCGTGCTGCGAGCTCAAGAAAAGAGCTCCCTGGTGAAGGCATTGCAAAGCCTTGACCAGGGAGCTGATGTAAGCTCTTCCTTTTGTGCTATGTTTCTCAAAAGATACAGACAGCATCTGTCGCCGGAGCAAGAAGCACTCGTGCAAGGCTGGGAGCGTGACTTGTGTGTCTCCGAAACCGCTCTGGTCGAAAAGTTTTTGACTATGCTTCAGCAAAGAAAGGCCGAGCTGCAGGCACTGCGAGCTACTTGTGCCGAGGAGCTGTTCAGCGGCCATGGCAAGAAAGCCGATGATGATTTTCGCTTCGGCTATGATTTCCTCCGGAGAACTTGGTGCCATCTGTCCCTGGTGGACCAAGAGCGTGTTCGCAGGGCGCTGCAGCCGCTTCTCATCGAAGTGGAACACATGCCATTAAAGGCATGGCATGAGCCAAAGCTGCACGCCAGTGAGACAGTTTTAGGGGACCACTTGCCGCGGCCTCGGCTGCCAAAGAGCTTACGGCAGTTGTACGGCAACAGCATGGACGCCGAAGCCCGCATAATGCCGTTTTTCCACCGTGTGCATGAGGTGGACTCCTACATGCTGAGCATGGAGTTTCAGGACTGCCATTACTGCAAGGAAGGCTGGTTCGGCATTGCCGCAGGCAAAGGCAAGAGTGGCCTGCCCGGAGGCTTCGAGACCCAAGCGTTTCAGAAGACCAACTTCTGTCGGGCACCTGAGGCCGATTGGCTGGAAGCCGGCAAGCCAATCTGTGAGAACTGCTTGCACGAAGCCAAGGAACGTGCCAAGGCGATGTTGCCCAAGGAGCCGTTCCGCTTGACGGCGGCCAACCACGCAGATCCGGGAGAGACTCTCCCGGAGATCGATGCCCTGACTTTCTTCGAGGAAGAGATCCTGTCCCCGATCCAGCACTTGGTGCGGATCTTTACGCTGTACGGCACGGGCCAGTGTGAGCTGCGAGGCCACGTGGGCAACCTTTTTCAAAACGGCCCGCAGTTCGTGCGAGACATTCCTGCTGCAGTTGGAGACATGAAAATGCTCCTGATACGCCGCTGCAGCAAGGATGTGCACAGGAAGCAGCGAGTACCTTTTCTGGTCTCGCGCCGGCGTCTCGAGCGTGCCCTGAACCGACTGTGCCGGCCAGTCGAAGATGGAGGCTCCGCGGCGTTGCGCCCGGGTGGCCTGACTCCCGAAGGATACTGCGGCTTCGTGAACCGTGCAAACTTGGAGCAGTACTCCAACACTGAAGAGGGAGCAGAGCCTGAGGGCTTGGAGGTGCAGGAAGTGCAGCAGCAGATCTGGCCCCAGATCGAAAAGAGGCTCTTTGCGATGTGGATTTCCAGCACTTTGTCTTTGCAGCTGGCCTCGCAAGTACGAGCTTTGCACGAGCCGCCAGAGAGCGTCAGTGATGCTGACCGCATGGAGAAAACTTGGTGTAGCTTGAGACAAAAGCTCGACGAGCTGGACTTTGCAGCTGTCGGTGGCCCAGATGAGTTGGTCACCTCGACTCTCGTGGGGTACTTAGTCTCGCAGCAGCGGTGCGTCTTTTCTGACCGCCCTTTGACAGACCAGCCAAGCATGGGACACGACCAAGTTGAGCAAATTTTGCACGATGAGTTGACAGCCGTGCAAGAGCTGTCGGCCTGGGAGGAGCAGCCGCTGACTCCCGAAGGCTTTTGGTCTCCCGAAGACTTGGCGGGGCAGCAAACGCAGCAAGAGATGCAAGAGGATCTTTGGAATGCCTTGGGCGATGCACATCGCTCAGATGTGCTGGCCTCAGCCAGTCTTCAGCGCCACGGCGCAGGTCGTGTGGCAGGCCTGCCCATTGTGGATCCCCCCACAGTGCTGTCTCGCAACGTGCTCATCCGTGAGGATCACCCGTACTACATCGCTGCAGGGTTCCTCAAACTCTTTCCGCTGGGACAGGGGGACTACTGGGCCCATGTTCAGGAGCGAGCGGAGAACCAGCAGCCGCTCTCTTTCTGGGAGTGGATCAAACACATGCTGCTGCGAGCCGACGGTCGCTTCCAAGCGCACCCGCGCTTTTACTTTTTTGCCTTGAACACGGCCCTGCGTAATAAGGCACTACGCTCAAGAACTTACTTTGTGAAGCGCCAAGTCGGCCTGAACACGAGTGCTTCGTACACCAACGAAGAGTTGATGAAGATGGGGAAAGCTCAGTTCACAAAGGTGATTGCTGCTTTCGAGCAAGCCATGATTGGCTCGGCGCAAGAGAAGCTGCAGCAGAGGAGCGATCTTGAAGCTTTGGTAGAGCAGATTGAACAAGAGACGCTCGAGCAGAAGGCAGAGCAAGTTTTGGAGGTGTGGCGCACAGCTGTCAGCGCCGAGAAAGAGGCATTGGCGCCTGACTCACCTGTGCAGCAGGCACTGAAGGAGCAATGCGTGGCTGCAGAGCATGCACTTGAGGCTGTTTTGGGAGCTTCCGCCGTGACCGAGACTGCGTCTGCGCGTGTCTTTTCTGACCGCGTCGGCGACACAGCGCGCGTCTTTTCTGACCGCGCTGTGGATGCGTCTGCGCGTGTGTTTTCTGACCGTGTGGGCGACGCAGCGCGCGTCTTTCCTGACCGCGCCGTGACTGCGTCTACGCGCGTTTTTTCTGACCGCGTGGGCGACGCAGCGCGCGTCCTTTCTAACCGCGCTGTGGATGCAGCTGCAGCCGAAGACCCAGAGCTGCGTGCCTTGTTGGAAAAGCTTCAGAACTCGCTGAGTTGCTTGCAAGCAGGGGGAGAAATTCCTTGCCACTTCACGACCTTGACGACTGCCATCTACCACTGGCAGGACTTAGCGCAAATTTTGCAAAAGTACGACGCCGCCGTGACTCGGCGACGCCATGGTCGCTCCGACCCACTAGAGCCGGCAGAAAGGAAGCTGTCCCTGGACAGACGCTTGGTGTTGAAATATCCAGGGGTGGTAGCATGGTACACCGGCTACAAGATGGAACTCTTCTACAAGCATGTCTTGAAGTACGAAGATGGAGAAGGCGTCTTCGAGTGGGGTGCCGGCGGCATCATGCACTTGCATTCCATCAATTTTGGCGCGCAGATGCCACGCGTGGACCCTGCAAGGGAGGAGTGGCGTTTGCCTAGTTCCGAGAGCGTGCGCACTGCTGAAGAATTTGCCCGTGTGCACGAGGAATATGTCACGGACTGGAGCTTCGGCAAAGCGGAGAAATGGTCTCAGCAGGACATTGAAAATGCTCCTGCCCGCAAAACGGCCGCAGACTCCCCCTTGCACTCGGATGCAGAGTCTGACGGATCCGAAGACTTGGAGCTATCCCGTGTCAAGGAGACTGCGCAGCCTGCGCGCAAGCGTTGCAACCAGAAGCTGCGCCAGCAGCATCCCAGCAGGAGCCTCCTGGTGCGCCTTTTCTGGCCGCCAGGGAGCAGTTTTCCCAGCAAGCCTTGCCAGTGGATGCAGATTTTGCACGAGTGTTTCCTAGTCCCACTCGCATGGCGTACGTGAAAGACGGTGCCGGAAAGCGAAAAATTGTTCATTTGACTTGCCAAGAAAAGGCACTGTTGCAAGATTTGGAGGCACTTTTGGCACAAGCAGAGTGGCACCCCTGCCGCATAGGCACAGAGCAAAAGGCATTGCTCATGACCAACAATTGCCAGCTGGTCAGACGCGTGCGTCGAAAGTGGTATCGCAAACTTACAGAGAAGTGCAACATGCACGACCGACACAGTGGCCACGGTGTGGAGGTACCTCCGGTGTATGTGGAGGTGGCCATGGAGCAGGCAGCAGGGCAGCTTGAAGGCGACACTGGTCGGAGACTTATCTCAGAAGAAGTCTTTGACCTTGCTGTAGGCAGCTTGAACTTGTTCCAGCAGCCCTTGCGCCAAGATGTTCGCGCCAGGATTGGCGAGTATGATGTGTTTTGCATGCAAGAGGTGACGCCCAGCACTCTTCCTGCTATCTTGTCTGCGGGCCGCGAGTTAGGTTACGATGTAGTGAGTCCCGCGCAGCGTGGCCACAGCACGCTGGAAGGCTTTGATGTGTGCATGCTCTTGCGCAACGCTACGGTGACGCGGCTTCGTGTGGGAGTCGTACCTTTGACAGCTGCAGGCGTCCGGCACTTACTGCATGTTCAAGTGCAGGTAACCAAAAACGGAGCATGCTTGGCGCTTGCCACTGCGCACTGCACCGCCAGCGCAGAGTTTGCAGCGCAGCGAGCCTCGGAAATGGAAGTAGTTTGGAATGCCCTGGAAGCTTTGCCGGTGGGCGGCTGCATTTTTGCCGGGGACACTAATACGCATGCCTCAGAGAAGATGCCTGAGCGCTATCAGGAGCGCTGGCAAGATGCTTGGGAGGCAGATGGTGCAGAGGTGACTTTGTCAGGCACTTGGTGTCACGACTGGATGGACACGTCCCATCCCAGTGTGCAAGCATGGCGCTTCGACCGTTGCTTTTTCTTGTCGCGCGCATTTCGCCGTGCAGTTCCGGAAGATGAGGGTGCGACTTTTCTGTCCGCCACTCAGCAGCCTCCTGGTGCGTCTCTTCTGTCCGCCAGTGAGAGCCAGCCCGGCGACCGTCCAGTGCCGAGGTCGGCGCGGCAGCAAACCGTACGGCTCGTCCAGGGCAGCTTTCAACGTGTTTGGGGAGTAGGCATGTCCGACCATGCCTGCATCAGCAGCCGCTTTCTTGTCCAGGCAGGCGCAGGTTTGGAAAATATGCCGCAAGCAGAGTACTTGCGCGTGGTGCGGCCCGGCCTGGGAAGCAAAGTGGCACGCCGTCCGGCAGAACATGAAAGCTGCGCTCGCAAGACGCAGACATATGCCTTTTGCAGCAAAGACTACGAGAAGTCACGCATGCCGCCAGGCAAAGGGGTCATCTTGGAAGACCCCCGGCGTAAAGGGCTGTACCGCCTGTACGCCCGCAGGAACTGCCATCATGTCAACACGCATGATCCTTTGAAGGCCATGGGCTTGGTGGCAAACGTTGACGATCAGGTAGTGCTGACCATACAGGCAGCAGTTAACTACCTCACAAAATATATGGGCAAGCTTGGCAGCGGCCACACGGCCACCAGCCGGATCGGTGGCCTGCTAGATGATATACTGTGCCGCATGCGCGACGATGAGACCATGACTGTCACGTCGCTGCTATCGAAGCTATTCATCCATACGGCTGTGCCTGACCAGATTTGCTCACTGGAAGCATGGCACGTCTTGATGGACTTGCCGCGCGTGCTGTCCAGCCGATTTTTTGTGAATCTGAATGCCAAGGAGCAGCCTGTGGTCAAGGAGCTGCAAGCCATCCAAACTGGCACGGAGCAAACTACCGTGACTAAGCAAACTAAGGTAGACATTTATGCCAGCCGCTTGGAGAAGCTGCGTTTGGGTGGCGGCTTGTCCGTCGAAGCCGTGCGAAAAATGTCCTTGTCTCAGTTTGTTGGACGCATAGATCGTCGGGGCAGAAACTTGAGCTTGCGCAAAAAGCCCGCGATCGTCAAGGAGAAGCCTTACTTGAATCTAGACGGCCGCAGACCGAATGCTAGCGACATGGCGAGATATTGTCTGCGACTGCACAGGCCTTTTACAGCGGCAGAGGCAGATCCCAGAGAGCTGTCGGATCGTGAGGCCATAGAGCAATTGCATGCGTTTGTGGCCTCCAATCAGTGCCCTTTCTGGCTGAAGAAGCGCTTTGCTCAGCAGAATAAAGCCAAGAAAAAGAAATCTTCAGCAGCTGCGCCGTCCGAGGCACGTGCAGCGGACTGCGGCCAGGAGGCAGCTCACGTGGGAAGCTTGCCCACTGCCGAGCAGCCTTCTCACAGTGTTGCCGCCGCCAGCAACGACGCGACTGTTCTATCCGTCGGGCGGCCCGTAGACGTGCAAAGTGCTAGCACCGCAGCATGTCTGGTAGCCACCGGGAAGGATGCGGCTTTTCTGCCCGTCCTTCCCACAGTTGAGCAGCAAGGTCAGTCTCAAAGTAGCGTCGCTGCAAGTAGCAATGCAACTTTGCTGTCTGCTGCAAAGCCTGCTGCTGGTGCCACAGCTCAGAGTGTTCTGGAGGACACCTCCGCAAATAGAGCATCTGTGGCGGAGCAGCATGGGTTTCCGTGGCAGCCAGCGCACGGAGAAATGAGATACTCGGTGCAGGAAGCTTGTCAAGGCAAGAAGCCAACGCCCAAGCGTCTACAGCTGGAGCTTTACTTGGAGGCAATTTTGGGAGAGAGGCCGCGGAAAGGTGGCCCCGCCACGGAGCTCATGCAAAAAGTTGTTTTTCAGATGCTTGCGCTTGATTTGGTGCCGTATGTCAAGCGCGGCAATGGCCTTGTCAAGCCCGGCTTGTCAAAAAAGTGTTTGGAGCAGCTTTGTACAGTGCATTTCAATTACATGGGCTCCCAAAAACCTGCCGGCAAGGAGCAGAAGGCTATCAAGAATAAACTGTATGCAGACTTATGGGAAGAAGTGAAGCACAGGATTCTTCGTGAGTGCGGTGTATGCGTCGGCCACGGCGCCAAAAACCGCATAGCTGTCAGTCAGGGAGCAGATCTGTCCTCGCCAAGCAAAGAGGGACAGTGGCGCTATGCTGTATTCTGTCCCCATCCGTGGCGCCAGGACGATGAAGACTTGGAAGATCCTGAGGAAAGAAAAGCCAAGCGTGCCAGGTTTGTTGCCGGAGCCATGCAGGAGCAGAGCATGGGCCGGCCCGGGTATAACCCGTTGCACGAAGCGCTTGTGCCTTTGGACGAGGATGCTTTGCTTTGTGTGGACAAGGAGACTCGCTCCGAGTGGGATGCTTTGAATCCTTTTGCTTCCAGCTTGAGCCTGGAAGCTTTGCCAGATGATATGACTAGTGCCATTTTGCCTGAGACTCATGCTTGGACTTTACGTGTTGGTCAGGGTGGTATTTCGCACGCAGATGCGATCGCCCTGATTCCAAAGCAAGCAGGTGTCGATGCGGCTTGTCTGCCCGCCGATTCCTCCGCCCCGCAACGTGCTCCACAGCCAGCAGGCGTCGATGCGGCTTTTCTGCCCGCCGACGCTATCGCCTTGCAGCATGTGCCACAGCCAGCAGGCGTCGATGCGGCTTTCCTGCCCGTCGATGCCTCTGCGCCGCAGCTTCCACAGCTTGATCCAACGCAGCAGTCTTTTGTTGCTCACATGTCCGCCTGGTGTGAGGCATACTTGAGCGCGCCATCTGCTTCCGGCGTGAATTTGCCTCTGCCAGCAGATCTGGGTGGTCTTTGGAAGCTGTGCGGCCCCGTCTTGTTGTTAGGGACTGCAGGCACAGGCAAGACGACAACAGTGCAAGCTGCCAATGCAGAGATGGGGCAGCGCGGCATCAAGGACCGCATCGTGCGTGCCGCGTATACCGGTGTGGCTGCCAGCAACATGGGCAGCGGCGCGCGCACCATAGCGTCCTTGTTTCGCTTGCGCCCAAATGGTGGCGGCGGTCTGTCCTCGCTCTCCGAAGAGGACATGGCCGCCATGGCCACAGAGCTCGGAGAGATGGCAGTGCTTGAAGTGGACGAAGTGTCAATGATCGAGAAGAAAGTTTTGGCATACATTCACATGCGCTTGCAGCAGTGGCGGTACGCAACCTACCACCCTAAGCACTGTGACCGCAAAGGCGCCTGCAAGTGTGGCGCGCGCTTGCCTTTTGGTGGCGTCAAAGTCGTGCTTGCGGGCGACTTTGGCCAGCTGCCCCCCGTGGCAGTGAAGGATGACGCAACTTTGCTCAGCACGGCCGCCCAGGCCACGGGCAAAGATCATGCGGATGTCAACCTTGGGGCAAGATTGTTTGGCAGCATCCGCAACGTGATTCGCCTGCGACGTGTGCATCGGCAGGCAGGTGTTTCGCTGTACAAGGAGTCACTGCTGAGACTCCGCGATGCTGCACACACAAAAGAAGATGTCGCGTTGTGGAAGACACACGATCTCACCAGCCCAGAGTGCACTTTGACGGCCGAAGAAATCCGGCGCTTCCACGAAGAATGCGTGCACCTTTTTTGTGAGAAGCAGCGCGCCGGCCAGTTCAACGGCCGCCGTTTGGGCGAGGACGCTGCAGCAGAAGGTGGCACGGGCATTTTGCGCGTGTGGTCGGCAGACTCGAGCCCGTTGGTAGAGCGTCATTCTTGTGACTCCTTTGGCGGACTGCGCCGAGTTTTGCACTGCACCCGGGGCGCTCCCGTGATGCTGACGTCCAATGTTCGCACAGTGTGGAACTTGGTGAACGGCTTGCGTGGCAAGATCGTCGGAGTTGTCCGGCATGCAGCGGCGCCCGTCTTTTCTGACGGCGCAGCAGGTCAGCAAGCAGCTCAAGCGAAATCACGGAACGCAGCAGAGGTCGGAGGCTGCTCAGCATCAAGCTTGAAATATTTGATTGTGGACTTTCCGGGCTACCTTGGGCCATGCATGGTAGAAGGCCATCCAACATACGTGTGCATTGGGCTGCAACGCGTTCGACATGAGCGCATGCCCATGCTCTACCGCGAGCAGTTCCCGCTGGTATTGAGCTATGGCATGACAGTGCACAAAAGCCAAGGATTGACGTTGTCCGATGGCTGTGTGTTCGATATGGCGCACGAGCCTACTTGGCAGCCGTTTCGCACGGTGCCTGGCTTGGCCTTTGTTGGGCTGTCACGCGTGACCGATTTCAGGCACATGGCGTTTCGCCACGTGCCTGACTACTGGGTGTTTCGTGCCGTTGCAGAGACCGCCTTGTTTCGGTACCGCTCCACTTTAGAGGCACAGCTGGACAAAAAGCACGATGAGACTGCTGGACGCCATTTCTTTGGCAAAGCCTCCTTGCAAGATGACCTCGAGCGTCACAGAAAGTGGTCGGAAGCAAAAACTGGAAAAACTGGAGCCCCATTGAGCGAGGCTGAGCTGGCAGACCTCACTCAAATGCTGTCCCTCCGTGGCGTGCTGCCAGACCCTGGCTACACGGACAAGCCACAACGTTTGCCGGCCAGCAAACTCGGCGGCGGCCGCAACAAGCGTCGCACCATGCGCGGTGTTGCAGGTGCCGACGAAGTCGCTGCGGGAGAAGACGAAGACGGAATGCCGCACGAGGATGATGATGCTTTGACTCCAGATCAGCTGCAGCAGATAAAGGAGGAGGCAGAGCATCGTCAGATTCTTGCTGAGTTCTATGAAGAGCTGGATGCACAGAACTCGACATACCTGACGCGAGAAGAAATGGGCATCAGCCCCGAAGACTGGTATGCGTGAGGGATTATCTATTGCTTCAAAGACTGTGTCTTTTCTGACCGGTTTTGGCAAGCCAGTGGTAGCGCCTAGCATTGAGTGGGCATTTTTGGCACGCTTTGGCAAGCAGATGGTGTGCACGAGCAGCAAGCTGCGCAGCGGGCGCAGGGTACTTTGAGGGGAGGCATCTACAGGAATCTAGACGCCAAGAGTGCCACAGAATCTAGACGCCAAGTAGTGGCACTGCAGAGTCGTAGCGTAGACAAGCTCGTCGTGGATCATTTAGACATTGGTAGTAAGATGATCATTGGTGTTTCCTGGTCGCAGTTGAAGCTTTGGTAATGATCCACATTACGTGAGCTTTCCTTGGGAGCAATTGAAAACGAAGAATCACTTGGTTGGTTCATGGTACGGTTAGTTCTTTTTGTCTGGTATACTGGCCCCTGGTACCAAGCCGGCTCCACCGCTGTCAACTCAGACTCCCACACGTGGAGTCACGGGATGAGGGTGGGCGGGTTGACATGTGGAGACCCCTTGTTACATTGGTTTCTTGTTTGTTGCTTTGTGTACGGTACGGTTTGTTCAACGGACACAGATTCCTTCGTTTTCATCAGGTCACGTGCGTCTTTTCTGACCACGTGAGTTGGTGCTGCGTGTATACTTCATCTGACAGATGGCAAAAAAAACAATGCAGACGTTCGCGATGCCGTGAGTTGTGTCCTGGCTACGGTTTTTTGGGAGTGATGTGCGAGGGAGCTGGAGTGATCGCGACGACCATGATAGATATCAGGCAACAGAGGCGAAGGCAAGCTTGGGGTTTTTACAGCATGTTTTTCCGTGTTTCATTGTCGACACCTGCGTTTGTCAACACAACACAGAACAGAGTTGTCTCTTATCCGCAGCTGGTTATGCATGAGCTAAATATGGCTGCAACATTGCAACATCATGACAGCAAGCACTGACACAGCTTCATCACAAGCCCAGGCACCGACACAGCATCACCGCAACAAAGCAGGGAAATCACAGCTTTTTTTTTCTAGCAGCGCGGCTTTTCTGCCCGCTGTGCCATGGCTGCCTCAGATGCGCAGTGGTACCGCTTGGAGGGAGACTTGCTTCAGAGGCTGAAAGGCCGCTATGAAGCGGCGCTGGAAGTGCCGCAGCGCAGAGAGGCGAGCGAGTGCTGCTGCTGCCATCGCACACGGGACTTTTGGTATTCCAAGCCGGGGGAGACCGAGTTTCAGATGAGCCAAGTTTGTGAGTACTGCTTCGATGTCTTGACTCAGGAAGTTCCAACTGCGCAGCGGCAGAGGCAGTGCACGCGCTTGACGCTCGAGGGCCACGAGGTTGCAGCCCAGTGGCTTACGTGGCGGAAGTGCAAGCTCAGCGCCGCTTTGTCGGAGGAGGACATGCGGCGCTCGGTGTCCTTGGCCGTGGGCAAAACTGCTTTGCCCAAAGCGCTCACTTGAAGCCGCGTGCAAACAACGCGCCTTTTCTGGCCGTTTTGCGCGCCGGGAGAGAGGCAGCTCGTCGTGTGTCTTTTCTGACCGCGTGAGCTGGTGATACGTGTAGTTAGGCGTCAAGCCACTGCCAAGCACTGCGAATGCACAGCTCAGATCGCCCGAGACGTGATCTGTGAACAGCGGCATCACCTCACTGGAAAAAGCACTGGGTGCGCGGAAACAGTGTTTTTTTCTGAGCCCCTTTTTTTTCAAAAAGATAAGTGGTACGTATTATCGTGCTTAATAGTATGACTTCAAGATGGGTGCCAGGTGAGTACTTTGACTTCCGAAGGCGGTCACGGTGATGCCATGAGAGCTTTGCGCACTGGGAGGGGAGCAAAGGAAACATAGGCTTGTTTTGGTATCGAGCAACAGAAGTGCGCACCCTGGGCTTGAGAATGTCGATGTTATAACGCGGGTTCCATGTGAGTTCTTTTAGATCCGAGGCGGTGATGTGTTTTGGTCTTGGTTGAGGAAGCATCAGGTTGCGCGGCATGCCTGCAATGTTATGTCTTACAGCAATGTCCTACATGATAGCCGAACAGTTCCTTGCACACGTTTATGTATTGTACTGGCTGTGATTGGTTCATGACAAGTACACGTGCAGAACCTCACCTCTGACACTTAGATTAGCTACGCCACTGACACGCACTGCTACTGCATCCGGCTACATCGCTGCCATGGCCGATCTGCCTCGTTGGATCGATGACGCACGCGTGGACTCTGCAGCGATGATTTCAGCCTTTGAGGCGTTCTGTGCCCGGGAGCCCGCGCAAGTTGGGCAGTTTCAAGATCTGTTTCTTATCATCCATAGATGTCCCTGGGGAAGTAGTGCGCCAGGGTGGCGCTTGCCCACGCAAGCCTGTGAAGCGCTGACTTGCAGACGTTGTCAAACTGGTGCTGGCGGGTATCAGTTCCGCTGGTGGCACGCAGCATGGGAAAATGACTACAATAGACTGCGCAGGCCTGGCGCGTGGCGGATGAGGCAACAAGAATAAGTCTGCGAGAGCTACCGCTGCCAGCGCGTGTGTCTTTTCTGACTGCGCGACTGGCGGCCACTGTTCCACCGACATCGAGACGGCGCGCATTGGAAAAGCACACGGCGGGCCTGTGCAGTTCTGTCGTGTCTGTGCTGGGCATACGCTAGGCAGCAAACATAGGCATATGTACTGTTTGTGCTTGCTCAAAATCTGTGGTGCTTTTGGTTTGTCAACGCTTGGAAAACGTCAGCATGATAGGAAGGGAGCACGGAGCATGTCATGCCCTACCAAAGGAAGTCTTTGTAAGGCCAAAAATAGATGGTAGAGACACGCATGTTGGCACTCTCGCGACGGCACCTGTTTTTTTTGGCTTACTCTCTGCTTGCAGCCTTTTTTCGGCATGAGTCCATCATGGCAACATTATGATGTTTAGCATTTAAGAGCCCACACTTCAAGAGCACACACTGCACATTATGTCACGATGTTCCACGAGCACACACTTCTACACACTCCACTAGTTGTCTGGCGCGGCTTTTCTGCCCGCCTGACATTGCGCCCTTTGCAATGCTCGGTGAAGCTGCTTCGTTTTTTTCCCGATCGACGTCAGGTACTAATGCAGCTGCTGAGAAAAAGCCTATGGCGATACAGCCACACGAGTTGTCCAAGGGAAGCAAGCTCGGAGCCGACCGACGTCTCGTGGGCCGCTTGGTGGATTTCCAAGATACAGATCAAGTTCTCTCCTGCTATCTTGTCTGCGGGCCGGGCCGCAAGCAAGTCATACAAATTGAGGCTTGGAGAGAACTTAAAGAGGCAGCGAAGCAAGTCTTTCATGCCGGACAGCTGGTAAGCTTAACCTGTGTGTCCCTGTCTTTGCGCAAGGCCGATAAAATGAAATATAGCTACTCAGGGGTGCAAGTCATGGTTCGCTTTGACAAGCACCTGCAAGTAGCGCCCGCAGACGAAGAAAGTTCACGCTCCTTGTGTGGATTTCCAGAGCTTAAGTTGGCAGACTTAGCGCGGACAATACCAGAAACCTCTTTCAAAGCCGCCAGCTGCTTGCGCGAAGGTCTAGTTCGCATCAAGTGTCGCGTTCTCGAAGCAAACGCTTTCACTCCCAAGTCAGGCAAAAGCTTGGGTAAGGCACTTGTGGAGGAGAAATTTGAAAATGAGCGCTGGCAAGCCGAGCTAGTAGGTTTTGCGGAGTTTGCCACTGATGTTGCTGGCCTGCAAGCTGGCAGTGCATACTTGCTAACAGGGATTGCAGTTCAAGCCTCGCAAGACAAGAACGGGTTCGCGTTCAAGTGGGTGAAAGGCTCCGCTGCGTCTCTTCTGACCGGCGAACTTGCTGCGTCTTTTCTGACCGGCGAGAATCCTGACACACTGTCCAACACCAGCCAAGATGTTGTTAGGAAGCTGTCTAACCGGTCTGCTTTGGCCGGCAACAGGTCTCAGGCGCGTGCCATTTATGTTTCCGCGTCGACATTAGATTGCTTTCTGCCGTCGTCTGGCTGCCGCAAGTTTGATAACGCGGAAGTTTGGGAAGTCCCGTGGGTCACCCTGGTGGACATTAATCCTCGGCGCACTGCCTTGGATTGGCACTATACTGGCTGCTCCGAGTGCTTCAAGAGTGCCTGTGCTCAGCACGAAGGCGCGCAGCGTCGATGCTATGCAATCGACGTGCAACTTGTGGACCACACAGGATTGCTGGAAGCCAAAATGTTTACTGCGCAAGCAGACGAAATGTTTGCATCAGCCGGCATCACTACTCCTGGAAGCATCGAGCCTCAAGATCAGCTTACTGTACTGCAAACACTACGCGGCTTGAACTTTTCTGTGCGACTTGCGATCATGGAGGAGGAGGCTTGGCAAAGTCGCGCGGCGCGCAACTATTTACAGGTTTTACAGATTCGGATGCTGCCACAGACATGGACTGGCACTGCGAAGCCTTTATTACGTTTTTCAGCGAGCGGCGGCTGCAGTGGAATTCCTGCGGTGCGAGCAGAGGAGGTTGTTGTAGATGCCGCTGAGCAAATCACAGGGCCGAAGGATTGCTTGCTCGATTGCGTCGAGTTACTGGTACAGATCGGAAATAAAAAGCCGCAAAATCGACAGGAGGCAGACGAAGCCGGCTTGCGTGTGAGCGTTGAGGCATCGGATCTTGGCAGCGAGTCACGTCCGAAGATGACATTGTCATGGCTGGTTTCGACTACTGCATTGCTTGACTTGGGCAGAGAGTTGCTTCCAAATGCGACCTTTCGAATCATTGCCAGGCCTGTTGTAGCAAAGGGAAATATTGAAGCCTGGCAAGTGCTGCAGCACTCTTCCAACGTCGACGCGCAAGCGTGGCAAGAGAGGCTACAGTGGCAAAGACAAGACATGGACATGGGCAACTCACGAAAGCGTGTGCCACCTGAAGAGTTTACGCAGCAGACACCAAATAGCAAGGTGCAATGTGTCCGCAATATGCTCGCATCTCCAAGCTATACTGCCGAGTGAAGCTCTTCGCTGAATTCAGCGGTGCGTCGTTTCTGACCGCCGTTGTCATCCCGGCATGCTGCTGCTGCTCGGTTACCATCTGTCCGTGCTGTCTAGCCGCCGCCATGCGTGCCGCGCAAAGCCACTATCAGAGATGCTGGCTACATTCCCTTGCCTGACTCAAGAGGCGTGTCTTTTCTGACCGCCGTTGCCAGTTTGGAGTATTGCTGTCAGGGATTTGAGGCACGCAGAAGGCAGGCGTCATAGCAAAAAGATACGGTGACTGGCATGTTGGCAGCACTGTAAAGTCGGACACGTGTTATGTTATAGGCACTTTCATGTGGTTTTCAGCGCACACATCGACCATATGCGAAACTGAGCTCTAGCTCTTTTGCATAGCCAGATGCGGTTACCACCAGCCAAACACACCAACTGCCATCAACACACAGCATCAGCAAGCACTACCAAACACAGCAGCTGTCTCAGGCGCGTGCCATTTATGTTTCCGCGTCGACATTAGATTGCTTTCTGCCGTCGTCTGGCTGCCGCAAGTTTGATAACGCGGAAGTTTGGGAAGTCCCGTGGGTCACCCTGGTGGACATTAATCCTCGGCGCACCGCCTTGGATTGGCACTATACTGGCTGCTCCGAGTGCTTCAAGAGTGCCTGTGCTCAGCACGAAGGCGCGCAGCGTCGGTGCTATGCAATCGACGTGCAACTTGTGGACCACACAGGATTGCTGGAAGCCAAAATGTTTACTGCGCAAGCAGACGAAATGTTTGCATCAGCCGGCATCACTACTCCTGGAAGCATCGAGCCTCAAGATCAGCTTACTGTACTGCAAACACTACGCGGCTTGAACTTTTCTGTGCGACTTGCGATCATGGAGGAGGAGGCTTGGCAAAGTCGCGCGGCGCGCAACTATTTACAGGTTTTACAGATTCGGATGCTGCCACAGACATGGACTGGCACTGCGAAGCCTTTATTACGTTTTTCAGCGAGCGGCAGCTGCAGTGGAATTCCTGCGGTGCGAGCAGAGGAGGTTGTTGTAGATGCCGCTGAGCAAATCACAGGGCCGAAGGATTGCTTGCTCGATTGCGTCGAGTTACTGGTACAGATCGGAAATAAAAGCCGCAAAATCGACAGGAGGCAGACGAAGCCGGCTTGCGTGTGAGCGTTGAGGCATCGGATCTTGGCAGCGAGTCACGTCCGAAGATGACATTGTCATGGCTGGTTTCGACTACTGCATTGCTTGACTTGGGCAGAGAGTTGCTTCCAAATGCGACCTTTCGAATCATTGCCAGGCCTGTTGTAGCAAAGGGAAATATTGAAGCCTGGCAAGTGCTGCAGCACTCTTCCAACGTCGACGCGCAAGCGTGGCAAGAGAGGCTACAGTGGCAAAGACAAGACATGGACATGGGCAACTCACGAAAGCGTGTGCCACCTGAAGAGTTTACGCAGCAGACACCAAATAGCAAGGTGCAATGTGTCCGCAATATGCTCGCATCTCCAAGCTATACTGCCGAGTGAAGCTCTTCGCTGAATTCAGCGGTGCGTCGTTTCTGACCGCCGTTGTCATCCCGGCATGCTGCTGCTGCTCGGTTACCATCTGTCCGTGCTGTCTAGCCGCCGCCATGCGTGCCGCGCAAAGCCACTATCAGAGATGCTGGCTACATTCCCTTGCCTGACTCAAGAGGCGTGTCTTTTCTGACCGCCGTTGCCAGTTTGGAGTATTGCTGTCAGGGATTTGAGGCACGCAGAAGGCAGGCGTCATAGCAAAAAGATACGGTGACTGGCATGTTGGCAGGAAAGTCGGCACGTGTTATGTTATAGGAAGGTAGGCACACATCCTGCACGAGCTGTTGTACTTTTGTTCATGTTGAGTCTTGGAAAGCACTGTAAAGACTCGGCGCGCTGACAAAACAGTTATGTTATGGGAAGGTCGGTCGGCATGTGTTGTTTTGTCGATGCAGTTCGCTGCACCTTGCTTCAGCACCCTGCGCTCCTTTTTTGCACTTTCATGTGACTTCTCTGTTTTCAGCGATCACCTAGTGCAGTGATAGTCCTCGACAGTTGTGACATATGGCGAAAGCTGCACCTCAAATGGGGTCTCGGCCGTGCCGTTGCTGTTCGGCTCTAGCTCTTTTGGGCATGAGCCAGATGCGGTTACCACCAGCCAAACACACCAACTGCCATCAACACACAGCATCAGCAAGCACTACCAAACACAGCAGCTGTCTCACTGCAAACAATCTCAACAGAAGTGTTGGACCAGCTTTAGCTAGCTACCACATCCGAGCAAGTTGTCGCCTTTTTTTTTTTTTTTTTTTTGCTTGTGCGTCTTTTCTGACCGCAAACGCGATGGAGAACTCGGCGACCAGTCGTCTGCCGAAGCATGTGGATGCCAGCCGCTGGAAAGTTTCCGGCTGGGGCATGCACGAGAAAATGGAGTGGGCGCGATCGGACGCCTGCGACGCCCGCTGTGCAGCGAGGACTGAAGAGCCGCCCGCGCGGGCACGCGAGTTTCTTCGAGAGATTCGGGAGTCTCCAGTGTTTTGGCTTGCGCTGCGCAAGCATCTCGATGAGGCGGATGCCATTTTTGTCTTGGAAGTTCTCCAGGAGCACAGCGGCTGGAAGGAGATCAAGTACACAAAGAATGAGCGGCTGCGCAAAGAGTATCTGCGACTGTTCGATGAGTGCTGCTTCTACAGCCGTGGCTGGAGGCACGAAGAAATGCAACAGCGCCAGCGGGCAGCATCTTCGGCAAGCGGCGCACAAGAAGCACGGCTGGTGCCTGCTCCAGGCACCAGCTCAGACACGAGCTAGTGGTGCATCTTTTCTGATCGCAACTTGCTCACTTGCAAAGGCATTATTTGTGGATTTTGGTCTTAAAGGCTTGAACTAGTGGTGCATCTTTTCTGATCGGCGCTAGTTCATTGAGCACGTGCAACCCTTGTGGATACTGCAGCCACTTGCCCGTTTGGCTTTGCCTGCCCGCTTTGTGGAGCCTTGTGCACAAGTGGCATGCTTTTTTGTGGCAGCGAAGTTGACAACACGCATGTGGGTGCGCTTTTTCTGGCCGCCCATATGCTGCCCGACGTATTCTGGGCCTCGCGAGCACGGAAAACCAAACGGGCTGGGGTCTCCGAAGCAAGGCATGACGGCAGCACAGATGGAATTTTTGTAGAATACCATCGAGACAACACATGGCTGTCGTTCAGGGCTTACTTACCGAAATTCATTTCAGGCTCCTTAAAAAACATAGGGCTTTCGGGTACCTCGTGTTTTTTTCCTGGTCGTGAATACACGGACTGTACTAAAAAACGAAAAGCATGTGCTCAGCAGCTCATTGATCGTCGCTCAGTAGTCAGTCAAATAGATTTGTTTAAAAACAGGACGCCTTCAAATTGGGGAACCGCTGGTGTTGTCTTCGGTGACTTAAATATACGGGCAGTACCGAGAACTTTGCAGGTATAATCTCCGCAATGCGTGCTGCAATGGCTCAAAGCCTCACTTTAGGCATGAGCCAACTGGCATGATGCAGCACCACAGCAGCATCACAAACCACAGCATCACGGATCGACACACAGCTCACACACACACACACACACCACACGCATAGAAGCACATCACACCACACGCACGAGCACATCTCGCAGCTTTTTTTTTTATATTGCCTGGTGCGGCTTTTCTGCCCGCCTGACAACGCGCGAGCCTGCGCGCGGCTTTTCTGCCCGCCAGGCAGCGCCATGGCTCACGTGGATGCCGATTTTCTTGCGCTGGCAAAGCGATTTGGCCAGATGCTGCCACCGGGTCCGGCAATGTTTTGGGGCGGTGTTCTGGACAACTACGAGAAAGGCAACATTCCGAAAGAAATCGTGATCAAAAGCATGAATGCCCTTGAAGACATTCCAAATGCGGCGCAGTCAAATGCCGCAAGTGCCCCCGCGCAGTATTCATCTGGTGCGTCTTTTCTGACCGCCTCCACTGCGCCTGGAAGCCCGCGACCTCCTGCTTCCTCAGCTGGCGGATGCGATGATACTGGCTCGAGTGTCTCTGCCGCATGGACGAATCCGCCAGCATCACTGTACCACCAACCGCCAGGCTGGAACATGTGGTGGGGAAAAGGGTTCCCCCCACCGTGGCCCCCGCTTCCTCCAGGCACTGATCAATGGGCAAACATGTACGGCTGGCATGGGACTGGAAAAAAAAGCGGTGCGAAAGCCGCCGGCAAAAAAGGTGGGTCGAACGCCGGCAAAAAAGGAAAGGCGAAGGGGTTCCGCAAAGCTGACATGACTGCGCGTGATTTGTCTGAGGCGGAAGCGCGAATGCAACGTTTCATGGACCAGCATCCTGATTTTGTGTTTCGGCCCAGGGAGGCAGTGCCGGAGGACATGCAGGCAGCGTACGATGTCTTAGGAGAGTCTGGGCCGCAGTTCTGGAAGTCTTTGCGGCATCACTTGCCGGGGGATGCTCAAGCGCACATTGCACAGGGACTTGTGCAGTTCATGGCAGAGCGCTCATCGTGGAGCGTGGATCAAACGTGCATGAGAGAAAAGTCTCGCAAAGAGCGCCGTGAGCGTGATGCCAACAGCTCGAGGTTGTCTGCGGCCACAGGCTATACTGGCCGCAGCCAGGCCACAGCGAGGTAGGTGTGTCTTTTCTGACCGCCTCCTCAGCGCCGTGCAAGCTGTTGCACGAGCAGTTGCAGGAAGTATACGGTGCATCTTTTCTGATCGCCGTATACTTGCGCCGCGCCGGCGCAGCCGTGTTACTTGGCAGGAGTGAAGGAGTCAGCAGCCGATTTGCGAAGAAAACTACTCGGATTGACACATGCGTGTTTGTAGTAATTCTAGCACTCAGTTCGCAAATAGTGTAAACCGTTTGGAGGTGGTTGGATTCTTTTGTTTTCCCTTCAAGGATTACCAAAAAGGGTCCCTTTATTTTGACATCAGTTCGCATGTTGTCCCATGCTAGCCCCCTAGCTCATTCACATTCCTTGGAAGTCCAGATTCACTTGCCACGAAATACGTAGGTCTCAGAATAGGGGTACCCCTGGCCTTGGAAACCATGGGGATTGAATCAAGTACGATGGGTCTCTAAGCAGCTATAATCAAACATACGTGAGACAAGTACCAAGCATTGAAATGGGAAATTGCAGGTAGCTGAATTGCACGAGGTTTTTGAATCCACATGTGTTGTGATTGGTACCATGGAAGACTTCATTGATCCAAAGAATAGGTCGCGCTACTACGGGTCCGTGATTTGTGTCCCTACTAGGAGCCACCATTTTTTTATGGGGAACCACCATTGCTGTAAGCATTCGATAACATTTTGAAGGAAGTTGATCACCTCTGGTCGGTGCTTTTTTTGTGGTTTCGCTCTACTGCCACAAAGAAGTTTGTCAGAATACAAAGTCTCCTGTGTGGTTGGTTTCTTGAAAAACGAGGCTCCCGACATCGGGAATTTTGCAGGGCACCTTGCTGTCAACGTTGGCTTACCTCATGTTGAAATGACTGATTTTTGAAAATGCTCGACCTGCTCAAAGCCTCACATCAGGCATGAGTCAACTGGCATACTTCAACAGCATCACAAAAACACCGCACAGCACACACACACACACACACACACACACACACGCACACGCAAGGTCTACCTAAAGGCTCATCGCCACAC
This sequence comes from Effrenium voratum, assembly GCA_963377175.1. NCBI lineage: Eukaryota > Dinophyceae > Suessiales > Symbiodiniaceae > Effrenium > Effrenium voratum. Next base: position 8,611 of record CAUJNA010001586.1, on the reverse strand, counting down.
ACATCACATCACAGCACACGCGCAGCCTCGCAAGTTTTGTTTGGTTCTGCTTTTGCTGGGTGCGGCTTTTCTGCCCGCCTGGCAACTTGCTTGGCGCGGCTTTTCTGCCCGCCTGGCAACTGCAGTAGCCTAGGCGCGGCTTTTCTGCCCGCCTGGCGTCGCCATGGCTGCGCCGAATCCGGCATTTGTGTTGTGGCAGACCTTCTGCGAGACTCGGTGTCCGACCTGCCTTCTTGGATTGGCTTTTACGCCGGTGGCAAAACGGACGTGTGCCACCCGAGATGGGACTCGGATTTTGACGGGGCCAAGGCCGATCGGGATGGCTTGACCGAGGCTTTAGCTTCCACTACAGTGGTGGTGCCGGCGTTGCTGCTCTGGCTTGATGACTTCATGACTGCACACAGGGTGCACAGCTGCTGGAAGCACACGCTGGACGGTGGCTGTCTCTGGCATCAGTTCGAGCAGGGTGGCGACAATTATTTGTTCAACGCCATGTGGGCCTTGACTTTGACTGTGGTGTGCTGGCTGCGCCACGTGTGCAAAGGCAAGAAAGTGCCACAGGTCCGGCTGATTTGTCTTTGCAATGCTGGCAAGCATCGCAGCGTGTTCTCTTCGCGGATGCTATACTTTGTGCTCCAGCTTCTTTACGACCTGCTGGGGATCCAGCAGCGAAGGTTTACTTGGCAGTGGGCCGCGGAGCGGCGAGTGCAAGCGGAGCTGAGCGAAGCAGCTCAATGCCGCGACAACAAGGCGGCGAAAGTCTGCTTCCGACAGGCGGACCTGGTGGTGTCGCGCACCCGACGGATGTTCCTTGGCGGCCGAGTTCCGGCGCACTTGCACAGCGTGCAGCTGTTGGACAAGGACCTTCGAGAGACGTCCACGACTGTATCCGCTGGCTACAGCGATATTTGCCTCGACACGCGCAAGTTCATCCAAGCGGCTGCCGCCGAGCGCGGCACGCCCCTCAGAAAAGCTTGGCTGGCAGACTGGCTGGAAGGCGCCGGCCTCGCTGCCCTTACCGCTCAAGGCCGCGCTGTACTTCAGCAAGCTTCCCGCGTGCGTATGGCCCGCCACTGGTGCCCTATCATGCGCGCTCTGCAGCAAGCTTTCCCGGAGCGCTGTGGCTTGTGCGCCTGTCCCTTTCAGCTCAGCACGCCTTGGGACACGCTTGCAGCGGAAATACACGAGCACTTCATTTCTACTGGGGATGGTGCGTCTTTTCTGACCACCTCCCCGGAAGCAGCGTCTGTTGCGGCTTTTTTGAACGCTTCCCCAAGAGCAGCCTCTGGCAGTGGTGCGGCTTTTCTGCCCGCCGCTGCCGGGGAAGGTGCGTCTTTTCTGACCGCCTCCCCGAAAGCAGCCACGACTCGCAGACCTGCGTGGGCTGACGTGCAGGACGACTCTGCCCACGCCCAGCGCCAAGAAAAAGAAAAGGGTGTCCTTCGCGCCAGAGGTGGCCCAATCTGCCGCGGCCGACGTGGAGGACACCGCGCTGTGCTTGGTGCTGCCTTGCGATGCCCCACTAGGCGTGCTCTTTCAGCCAGGTGCGCAGACGTTACTTCGGACGCGACCTTGCTTTCGTTCCGGGTCATACAGAGCGCGGAGGACGCTCAAGGCTTGATTGCCTACGCTAGCGAGTTGCTGGCATCTAGTCGGGAGTTGCAGCAAGAGCTTGCAGCGCTGCAGCGTATGCTTGTTGCCGCGGAGGTTTTTCCGGAGTTGCCTCTTGGTGGTATGCCGGCCATGGCGCTCTTCCAGTGTCTGGTCTTCCTTTACATGTGGTCGGTGCTCACCTTGAATTATTCATTTTTGCTGTCCAGCACCTTCTTAAGACTGGTGGCTTTGCCGCTGCAGGAGGCGAAAAATTTTGATATCTTGGCCGTGGTGCACAAGTACTGCTACGTCACGTGGCTCCACCGGACGGCGCGTCCGAGCTGCTGGCAAGGCAACGCTCTCCGCTTATTGCTGCCAGACACTGCCGACTGGGAGGCTTGGTGGGCGGCGCAGCAGGACGTGGCGCACGAAATTGATGAGACTGCCTTCTCGGAAGAGTACGCGCTTATGTGCAGGGATCCTTTGATCCCCGAGGGCTACCGGGCAGACTTGTAGCAGGTGCGGCGCCATGTGGCTGCTTCCGATCTCGGCTTGCTGCCGGAGCTTCCGCCGCGGCAGTCCTTTATGGAGCACGATGTTTACTTGGAGGCAAGCGGCGCTTTGCCCTTGCCGAGAGCCTTGCCGGCCATTCGATGCTCGGCCGGGGCGATGGAGGTGAACTGGGGCGACAACACTGGTGAGCCCCTAAACACTTCGCGGGACAATGTGATCTCCGAGACGGATGTCTGCTTGCAAGTCCCGTTGCCGGTGCCTGCAGATATGACTTTGGGGCACGTCCTGCTTTCAAGGGACTGGCGAGCCTCTTTCGAGCAATCCAATCTCGGCATGCCTTGGTGGATGTCAGACGCAGGCGGCTTTTCTGCCCCTGCTGCTGGCCACGCAGGCGGCTTTTCTGCCCCTGTCTCAGCCCTTGGAGCGCAAATCCACTTGCAAGCTTTGGGAGCTGAAATCATGGCCACGCTGAGGCCCGACAGTGTGATGCATCCACACTTGCGAGCACACGTGGAGCTCATGCTGGGCATGTGTGCTTCCGTGCACTTGGCGCGCCAGGAGGCTTGGGATGTTGCCTTGTATGACTTTCTTTTAGGCTGCGGCATCAGAGCGCAGCGCACGCGTCCTGGCGATGCCGATGCCGGCTGGGTGGCGCATAACTACCGCAAGAGGCACCACGCTGCCCGCTCTGTGGTGCGACCCGTTTGCTGCACCATGTGGGGTGAAAAGTATCGCCCCATTGGATACTTAAACGATGCGGGGGACATCGAGCACTACTTGGTGCACGACACATGCCCTCTTGGAAGATGTCGCAGGCACAAGCAGCTTATGGGCTTTGGCACCGTGTGCCCACACTGGCATGGCTTCAACAAAAAACACGGCATCATGGCCACTCTGAACGCGCAGCGATACTTGAGGTACACGGAGATCGGAAGCAAAGGGGCTGACCCGCGCGCGCGAGACCAGCGGGCCAGCCAGTATCTTCGCACGCTTTTGCAGGAGTTAGGCTTTGTGGCCCGTGCGGACGAAAGAGCAGCAGACGGCGATGACCGCGTGATGCTCATAGGCCTTCCCCGCTGGCTCCCTGAGTTTCACAGCAACGAAGGCCAAGACATACCCGGCTTGGTTGCCTTTACTCCGCTGCACGCCAAAAAACACTTCGAGCAAAATGACATTGACGAGTGTCTCCAGCTTCGCACCGCGGCGCAAGAGGTGCACGATGACCTTGAACGCTTGACAAGACAGCGCTGAATGCGCTTGAGATGCGCCAGGGTGCGTCTTTTCTGACCGCCCGGCGCTTGCCAGGCCGTGTGCCTTGCAGTGTGCCTTGCCTGGCAGCATGCGTCTTTTCTGACCGTGCTGCCTTGAACAGAGACAAAGTGAATCTGCCCGCATAAAAAGGAAAAAGAGCCGGTGGGACAACGGGCGGGCGGATGGTAACAAAGGGTAAATGATGGAGGCTTAAGACTTGTCAAACATTTGCGGTCAGGCAGGCTCCCTGTCAGCCAGGTTTTCTTTCCAGTTTTTGTCCGAGCGGTGGAATAGTTGCCTGTGAAGACATGACCTGTTGATTTCTTTTGTGACCGTTTGGCCATGTTCGTCACAAACAAAACATGATTGGTTTTCAATTTGGCCCCAAACATGTTTGCCCTGGTTGTTCAAGCCTCCTACAGTGGTTCTTTTTTAGAAACTTCCGCCACCGCCTTGCGCGGTACTACTTGTAGTATCATACTGGCGGTTTGCACTTGCCAAATCCTTAATTACCGAGGGGGGGTCGGTAATTAAGGATTTTGGCTAGCGGTTTGCAGTTGCCAAATCCTTAATTACCGAGGGGGGGTCGGCAATTACCATCGGCAACTGCGGAGCAGCCAGTTGCTGAGAAGGACTCACTTTGAGAGTTTTTGCAACTCAAGTGTGTGGCCAGCAGCGTCAGGAGACAGTGGAACCATCGCCGGCTGCGGAGCAGCCAGTTGCTGAAAAGGACCCACTGACCCACTTTGGGTTTTTTTGCAACTCAAGCAAGTGGCCAGCAGCGTCAGGAGACGGTGGAACTTTCGCCAACTGCGGAGCAGCAGCCAGTTGCGGAGAAGGACCCATTTTGAGAGCTTTTGCAACTCAAGTGTGTGGCCAGCAGCGTCAGGAGACAGTGGAACCATTGCCGGCTGCGGAGCAGCCAATTGCTGAGCAGGATCCACCGACTTTGAAAGTTTTTTGTAGGACTTGACTTGACTGGTCGGAGTGGCTGACTGCCTCAAGTCCAATTGACTCTTGCAGTGCAACTTAACCGTGTGCCCAGCCGTCAGGACAAAGCCGCAGCGTCGGCGTCGGCGTCGCCAAATCCTGCTGCCAAGGCTGGACCCGCTTTGAGGCCTATAGCTGCAACTCAAGTGTGCCAGCGTCAGGACAAAGCAGCACCATCGCCTGTGGCAGGGCTGACAGCCGAGCAGGACTCACCTTTAACACATGGCTCACGGCTCACAGACGTCAAAACATCCACGTAGCCAGGACACAGAGAAGCAGGCTGCTGCAGCCGGAGAGGCCAAGGACCGATTGTCAAACTGCAGCAGTTGTTCACACACCAGATACCAGATGATCACGTACTTGACCGGACCCTGTAAAATGCACCCAAAGGCGGGGGGTTACTTCAGGCTTGTAGTAGTTTCAGGCTTGTACTAGATGCCTAGAATCGATGATGATTGATTATGTCCTTTGAATGTAAGGGCTTGAGTGGAGTGAGGATCGCTTGGTTTTGGGCATTTTGGGCTAACTCTTTTCCAGCATCTTGCCCACAAAGAGCGATGAAAAAATCGTTTCGTTTTACTTAGTAGTACCCAGGGCCCCAGGGCCCAAGGCTAACTCTTTTCCAGCATCTTGCCCAAATCGTTTCTTGTTACTTAGTACTTAGTAGTAGTACTTAGTACTTACTAACTACTACTGTGCTACTAACTTAGTAAAGTAGCTAGTAATAAAAACACATAGCATGGAGTGTACCTTGTTGTGAGTAGGACCGCTCTTATGGAGTGTGCGACACAGACACATAGGTTTGCGTTTGGGCTGGGGCTTTCTCGTCGCCAGCTGTTGCGGAGGAGATAGCCAGAACCCTTCCTGATTCAGATGCGGATCACGACGCAGATGAAAGCATGCAGGCTGGTCTTGCGGCGAAAGCATGTTCGCATTGTTGAAATGTAGAACACCCAGACTCTCAGAGCAAGGCTTTCTTTGTTGGATTGTTGATTGTTGGCATTCTTTTGGGACAGATTAATCTATGCTTCATTGCTTCATTAGGGGGTACTGGCGGTACTGGTGCCAGTGCATTGACGCAGTACCATTATGTGTCGTGACTTGCTCGCAGAAGAATTGTCGAACCTGCATGTGTCGTTTTGGATGTGTGTGTGTGTGTAATAGTGTGTGTGTAGTCAAGTCGTGTGTATAATGCCAATAACATTGGCCGCGTACACCGCGTGCATGATTGCGTTTTTTTTCTATGTGGCACGGCAGGCGGTGCGCGCTTGGGCAAGCCCGGATGACACATGATAGAATCACCTAGTACCTACGTTTTGAAGCTTTCATGTTTTGCAGTGGTTGAAGTTGAGGCTATATGAGGGAGAGTGGCTACATGTTTAGCTACGAGATGAACAACGAACAATGCCATCGCCGCGTGTTAGCCGCCCACCAGCGCGTAGTCATCCGCGTAGGCAAGGAACACGCAAATGCACACGTGTAGGTGTAGGCGCCCCTGCAGGTAAAGGCGTTGGAGCGTGCTGCGTTGCTAGCGGAGCTGGAAGTGATTGGGGACCTGGAAGTGGCGTCCTGCAAGCGACATGGATTTTATAGTCACGGAGGGCAAACAATGGAGCCCGGGCTCCTGGCCTGCAGGCCAACCACCTTGTCCAACTTTGTCCCATTCTTCAACCAAATAACCAATAGACAAAATCAAGCACACACCGTTACCAGCAGTACTGAAGAAAACGGGCCAGCTCGACCATCTCCCACTGCGCTTGGCACGGCGTTTTCCTTGGGCAGGATAAGGAGGCTGCGCCCGGCAGCAGCGCCGACACAACTTCAAAACGCCGGCAAGCGTGATGCTAGCGCACATGGCCCAGGGAAAGAAACGCCGGGAACATCAGCGTCACTCACCAGTTTCTTCAAGAAGTGAGCTGATGGTTCAGAGCACAGCGAGGCGCCATGGCTTTTCAGCGTTGACGTGTCAATTTGTCTTTTCTTCTGAAATTCAAGCTGCTAATTTTCATAGACTTTTGGGAGAGGACCTGACAGGCCTCAACAACTCGACCAATCATGAAATCAGATAACGTTTTTTTCCTATCTAAAACCAACGAGTTCTGCAAGCCCAAATTTGTTAGCCCTGCAACGATTTGACGCACGGTCAGCTCGGTTTGTTGTAAGCCTACTTCCCGGGCAAAAAACATTGTGCTGTTTTGTTGCAATAGCAGGTACCAGTATCAATTGAGCATTTGTTTTCAAGGCTCATCTGGCTCCACACTTCGCGGAGCCTCCGTATGCCTCAGAGCTGCCTAAGGCATTGACGATGGTATTTGCACCTTCTGAGTACTTCTGAGCGTCAGAGCCTAGGGGCGGGCTCTTGTAGGCTTTTCTCGCTGCTCAGGCAGACATTCCATGTCTTTCGGTGAAAAAAGTTGAAGCAGCGCCGCGCATGCCCAGGTCGGGAAGTGGCTGTTTCAGACTGAAAGACCAGTGGAAATCCCTTAATTACCGAGGGTATTCCTTCATTACCGCCTAAAACCCTTGATTGTGCAAGTTCACAGTTTGCTGTTGGATGTTTGCTGTTTGTTGTTGATCGTTGTCGTGGTCGTTGTTGTCGGTGTTACTGCTGCTGCTTTTGTTGCCGTTGTTGCTTTCTTGTTTGGTTGTTCCGCTAGCTTCTGTCAGCTGTTCGCGTGTTTCTCTCAACTTCTGCTTTCGATTGGTCCCGTTGCGACGCAAGGCGCGGCCAGTGCCGCGCCAGCAGCGCCTCCGCCTCCGCGCCCGTGGCAAGGCGCAGTCGGGCCTGGAAGTGGCGCCAGTCGTCGAAGGCTTCGCCTCAGAGTTTCGACTGCTTCGCCATGGACGCCGAAGCGCTTGCCGTTTGGTTTTGATTAACAGCTTAGCCCAAAAAAGGGGGGTGAGCCGAAAACATACACATTTGCTGACCTCCGTGACTTGTGTTTATGTAATAATAGACAGGCGGTATCTATGTGCATGTATGTACATGCACGTATATGTGTATGTACACATTTACATATATATATATAGCTATAATGTATATATATATATACATCAGATGCCATGTTAGTGGGAGAGAGGGTAAACAAATGTGCTTGTTGTTCATGTCTTTGAGGGACGGAGCCACTGTCTGCTTCAAGCTGAATTGGACTTCGTAGCATTTTGTGTCTCTAGGTTGGGCTGGGCTGTTTAAGGACAACTAAAAGGACACCCTTCATTCCGTATTAAGGCATGCCCACATTGAGCCATGATCATAGAGGCAAAACGGCCAGACTGATCTGACCCGCAAAAGAGCACATGAAGCAATTCTACAAGGGCAACAAGGGCAGAAAGGATGGTTTATGGGCATGTTTTTCTTTTGGGGTCGTTTTCCTTTTGCTTTCCCTCCAAAACCAACCAAACGGGGGCGCCCGCAAAACGCATACACGCAACACACACACACATATGTGGCAGTGTCAAGGATTTAAACCTTCCTTAGGAGTGCATAGATGAGGGCCTACAAGCCTTGTAAATACCTACAATAAGATCTTGGGCCTATGAGGCCTATTACCTAAAGAAAATGCCACCTAGGTTGCCAAGGGGTGCAGGTGGAATTCCTCCAAATTTTGAAATGGACATTGTTGTCGCATGACGCCACCAGCACCTAAACATAGCATTTAGTGTCCCTTTGAAACCAAGCACATGGTTTATGTGTTTAAACCATTTCAAACACCGAGCTTTATACTTTCTTGGTTGCTGTTGACCCCCTGCAAAAGGTTTCACGTTTTGGGGGCTTAGTGGAAAACACCTTTAATTCCCAAAAAGTTGAAGTCTAAAGATCCAACCCAATAGCAGTACACATTGCTTCGCACGCTTAGTAATAGTAACTAACCAAGAGGGTGGCCAATCTGCCCACATGTTGGAAACAGGGTTGGAAACCGCTGACTTGTTTCACGCACAAACGAGGCTGGTTTTCTGGGGTACCCTTTTTGGGGTTGCTTCAAAGGGAAACCAAAGGGACACGACCCATTTTTTGGGGGAATACCCGAAACACTTTGTTTCCTCTACCTTTCCAAAAATACTGTTTTATGTTTCCTACACCGTAAAAGCAATGCTAAAGCTTCCCAGCTTCCCGATCCGTGCGCTTTGAACATGTGGGAAACAGGGGCTGTTCGGAGTCTTCTGGGAAAAACGGATACCATGATTTGGGAAGAGATGGCAGTTCCATGAAGTTCCTGTTGAACATTGTTCCCTACTTTATGGAAAAATCAGTCAAATTACAAGG
>CAUJNA010001585.1:0-66905 GCA_963377175.1 Effrenium voratum | reverse complement strand
GGAGAGTCTGTCTCAGTAACGGACCTGCGGACTCGCTGGCCCTCACGGGCTCGGCCACGCTGGACGGGCTCACCGCGCAGGGCAACGTGGGCTGCGACCAGCTGCTGTGCAACGACGTGAACTGCACGGACGTGTTCACGACGGGCGTGGACGCCTCGGGCGCCGTTTCCTGCGCAGCGCTCACAGCCACAGGCACCGTCGCCGGAGCCACGCTGTGGTCCACAGGGACCGTGTCAGGTAGCTCGCTGAGCATCACAGGGGCGGCCAGCGTGGGCCTGCTGAGCTTAGCCACCGGAATCACGGGCAGCACGTTGACCATCAACAACACGGCCAACGCCGGGAACTTCACCACGGTGGGCGACGTGTCCACGGGCACGCTGACGGCCTCGGGCGCAGCGACGGCGGCGAGCTTCGCAGCCACCGGTGCGCTCACGGGCGCCACGCTGACAGTCAGCGGGGCGGCCTCCACGGGCCCGCTGGACTGCGAGAGCCTGGACTGCACCTTCACGGCCACGAGCGGCGGAGTGTCGACGGGCAGCGTGGTGTGCGGCGACGTGACGAGCTCGGGCACGGTCTCCGCGCCGCAGCTCTTCGCCTCCAACACGCTCACCGTGACCCACACCTCCGACTTCTCGGACGATCTCTTCCTGACGAAGAACTGGGCGGGCTGGAGCAAGCTGCAAGTGTCCAACAACAGCGCGGCCCCCGACAGCGGCCCGGAGCTGCGGCTGCTGGGCAACCAGAGCGCACGGGTCTTCCTGGAGCAGGACGGCGGGGCGCACCAGTGCGAGCTCATCATGATCAACGACGAGGCGCTGGTGCAGACGAAGAGCCTCTCCACGCAGCTGTCCCTGACCACGAACCAGAGGAACCCCGGCTGCCTCGTGATCGCGGGCAACACAGGCAACGTGGTCTGCAACACGAGCTTCACGGACTTGTCCGACAGCCGGGTGAAGACGGAGATTGCCGAGGCCGACGTGGCTGAGCTCCTGCAGCTCTTCGACTCCGTGGAGGCCAAGCAGTACAAGCGCCCGGACATGAACGGGGACCTGAGGCTGGGCTTCGCCTCAGACGACTTCGCAGGAACGAAGTGGAAGAATTTGACGGGGACCACGCGGTGGAGCGACGGCACGGAGATGGTCACGCTCGACTACTCGCACCTCACCAGCGTGCTGTGGGGGGTGCGCAAGGGCTTCCAGGCCCGGCTGGACGCACTTGAAGCCTGGCAGGCGCAGCGGGGGCCGAAGAACAAGTAAAATGGAGGCGCTGAGGGACCTGGCCGACGACTTCAACGTGCGGGACCCGCGGAAGCTGTACCAACTTGCGAGGCAGCGCGACCTCGACGTGACGCAGGCCATGGCCGTCGAGGCACTGAAGGCCGACGTGGGCCGGCAGGTGCAGGCGCCCCGGCCGCGCGCGCTGGGCAAGTCGGCCGCCGAGGCCGAACGACCGGCTGCAGGCCGACCTCATCGACTTCAGCCAGAACACGCGGGGGAAGACGAAGTACGGCCTGGTGGTGATGGACGTCTTCACCCGGGAGGCCGCCGTGGAACCTCTGCAGAACAAGAACGCAGAGACGGTGGGCCGCGCCACCAAGCGCGCCGCGCGGGAGCTGACGGGGGACGACGGGAACTTTGTGGTCACGACAGACCTGGGCAACGAGTTCGCCACGCTGGACCGGGAGCTGCCCGAAGCCGTGCACCGGACGAAGCGGCCCGAGGACCGCAACGCAACGGCCGTGGTGGACCGGGGCATCCAGACCCTCCAGAAGGACCTGGCCACGAGGGTGGCGCGCAAGGGCGGGCAGTGGAGCGACCACTTTGAGCGGGCGGCCGGGGCCTACAACGCGCGGCCCCACGAGACGGTGCACGGCGCGCCCGAGGACGTGGAGAAGCAGCCGGCCACAGAGTTCAGGGTCCTCCAAGACAACGCCGACAAGCTCCAGCACAACAAGGACCTCACCGACCGGCGCATGAAGGCGGTGGAGGACGCGGGCGCCTTGAGAGCGCCGACGAAAGCGGCGAGGAGCTTCAACCCTCAGTACGGCGACGTGCAGCAGCTGGGGGCCGTGGACTCCATGACCGTCCGCAGGCTGGGGGAATTCGGGCCCTGCTCAAGCCCTTTTTGGGTTAGGGTTTGGGGTCCTCGGGAAACCAACGGGTTCGGCGAACCAAGCTCCCAGGCTCACCTTGTTTTTGGAACAGCTCAGCCCATAAGACAAGCATATGACTACTGGCAAAATCAACCAGGTTTCTTTTCTTTGCATGCTGCTTTGTCGCTGGAATCCAGCCCGTGAGACAAGCATATGACTACTGGCAGGATCAACCAGGTTTTTTTGCGCCAGAAATGCTTGCAAGGAAGCTCTCTGCAATCCAGCGGCCATTAAACCATTTGCAGTTTGTGACTCTCGAACCGCTACTACGACATGACAGCAGGACATCAACAGCATGAGCACGCGTACCACCAGCACGTGCAACAACAGCAGCAGTGCAAAGCCGTGCAAAAACGCTGAGTCGTGGCGAACCCCCCCAAACCCGTTGGGCAAACCAGTACTTAAAAAACGAACCCCCCGTACCCGTTGGGCGAACCAGTACTTAAAAAAACGAAACCCCCCAGGCATGTTGGGCAGACCAGTACTCTAAAAAAACAAATCTGAAACCTCTCCAGACCTGTTGGGCAGACCAGAACTTAAAAAACCCGACACCTAAAACCCGACACCTATCCCCAGACCGTTGGGCAGACCAGTACTAAGCCAAAAATGCCGTGCCCTTTGGGCAAACCAGTACTTGAAAAAACGAACCCCCCCGGGGCCCGTTGGGCTAACCAGTACTTAAAAAAACCCGACCCCTATCCCCCAGACCCGTTGGGCGAACCAGTACTTAAAAAAACCCGACCCCTATCCTGCAGACCCGTTGGGCGAACCAGTGCTTGAAAAAACCCGACCCCTATCCCCCAGACCCGTTGGGCGAAAGGGTACTTTAAAAAAAACGAAACCCCTCCAGACCCGTTGGGCGAACCAGTAGTTGAAAACGAATCCGAAACCCCTCCAGGCCCGTTGGGCGAACCAGTACTGAAAAAAATCCGAAGAACCAGTACTTGAAAAAAAATGAAACCCCCAGACCCGTTGGGCGAACCAGTACTTGAAAACGAATCCGAAACCCCTCAACCAAGTTTTGAGCGAACCAGTACTTGAAAAGATTAAGCTGAACCGGTGGGCGAACCAGTCATGAAGAAGAATCGAAACCTCAGACCAGGTGAGCGAACGATGGGTAGGATCTTTGATCATAAGCACAAGCCTAAAGGGACATGCAGGGAAAAAAGCAACCGACCGGAGCAAACTCGATACGCGCTTTTTTACTTGAGCGTTGCTTAGAAGTGCAGGCTCAGAGATGCAGGTGGAGTGACGATGCGCGTCCACTCCATTTTCGTTCAAAAAAGAACGAAAGAGGGGTCAAACCCTCCAGGCATGTCCCTTACCAAAAGGCTTGAAGCAGAAATGGCACGCGGCCGAAGATTCAACCAAGATTAAAACACAGGGGAAAAGACAAACCCCTAGCGTTAGAATCTTGGTCACTGCTTCAAGCCTAAAGGGACATGCGGGGAAAAAGCAACCGACCGGAGCAAACTCGATACGCGCTTTTTTACTTGAGCGTTGCTTAGAAGTGCAGGCTCAGAGATGCAGGTGGAGCGACGATGCGCGTCCACTCCATTTTCCTGCATCTCATGCGGAGCCTGTCGGAATACCCCCACTTTAGAGTTCTAAGCAAACGGTCAAATCACCTTACCCCCTCTTTAGTGCGTTTGCGAAGCAGCCACGTGCTCGGGTCTCCACGGTGCGTCCGCAGGGTGAAGCGTGAGAGCTGATGCGTGAGGCCAGAAATCATGCGGCCGGAAGCGCACTCTGGCTTCTGGTCGAGCCTGGAATGCGGAGGTATTACCTCTGCTGAGCTGGTCTGCCCAGATGTTGTGCTCCCCTGGGATGTGTGACGCGATCACGGACCATTTGTGCTTATGGGCCCAGGCAGCAACAAGTTGCACAAAGACTTGCAAGGGCCAAGAGGTGGTGAACAGTTTATTAACACCGGCTTCGGAAGCTGTGTTATCTGTTCCTGTGGGCATGCAAATGCCATGCACGCCTTGTCCCTCGCAGGACCACGCGATCCGCATGAGTGCTAGTTGGGCCAAGGTTTCGAAGCATGCGATGTAACGCTGGGCTTCTTTGGTCAGGCATGGCCATTGTTCCTGGACTTCTTGGAATTGCCATGTCTCTGCGAACCACGCAACGGAGTTGCGGGAGATGAACCAACCTCCTATGCCTACTACACTGCCCTCGGCGCAGGCATCCGCGGCGGCTTTGCAAGCCAGCATTGGTTTGCTTCTCAGCGGGCATGCGAGGTCGAGATGGAAGCATTGCAGCAGCCATTCTACGCTGTGTTTGCTCATCTTGGACAGGCGAGTGTGCTCGGCGGAGGCGTCCGCTATGCGCACCCAAGCGGACTTGTGGCTAGGCACAACGCGAGGCAGGTCGGCTGGCGTGCGAATGCATGCCCCTTGAAACTCTAGAACTTTAGAGCCTAGCGGCATAAAAATGCCATGCACTGCTGATTTGAGCACGGCTTTGGCGTCTGTGGATGGCCGTAAACGCATGGACAGAGAGAGCATGCAACTTCAACAGCGGATACAGATCTTGTGTGATAGCGCTGCTCAGGATCTGGAGTTCAGGGCTCAGGCGGTAGCCCAGATGAGAGTCGCAGAACCTGTAGGGTTTTGCGCTTGACGGCACCCGCTTTGAGCAACCGTGCAACGTCGCTCCCAATTTTGATGGTTTTTCAGCGTGGGTTCGATGGTCTCGATACAGGAAATTCGTGCGCCACACCACACCACGTAGGGCGTCGCAAGAAATTGAACTTTTCTTGGGGATCAGAGCCGTAGCAACACAAAAACATAACCATGAGGGCCAGCTGCGAGTCCGCGTCATTGCGATGCAGTGCGGCTAAAAGGTCATCTACGAATAACCATGCGCGATGCGGGTGCAGTCCCAAAATGCCGTGCAGTAGTCTCAGGAGGAATGCTCCGGTGCGCTGCCACCAGTATGCAGAGAAGCGTGCTCCGAAGTGGCACACTCTATAATGGTACAGGACGTTGGCAACCCGAAACAAAAGCAGGCCATGTTCACTGGGGTGCACCTGGATCTGCTTATGCGCTGCTTTGAAATCAAAGCTTGCCCCCACAAAGGACGAGTGCGTGTCCTCGGGGAGGAAGGCTAAGCGCACGTCTGAGGCCATTGGCAGGCTGATGCGTTCGGGAATTGCGCACTTGGGGTTCACCCCACACACAGTGCTGTCTAAGACTAGTCGCGGGTCTTTGCCTTCGGCATGCACGACGTTGAGCTTCCCGACTGCTATGCCTTTATGCCAATGCTGTCTGGCTTGTTCGATGGACATGCTGGTGCGGATGACCCATCCGTTTGCAATTTCTTTTTCTAGCAAGGCGGACACTGTTTCTGGTTCCGCTTCCGCGGCTTTCCAGTTGCCGATGCACTCGGTGAGTTCACTAGGCAGGTCTGCCTGGGGTTTTGGCGGCCACTGCATGCTGCGCGGCAACTCCGACACCGCCCCTGTTGGCACGCCTTCTGCCAGCAGCGGCACTAGTTTGAGGTCGGTGCCGGAGCCCACATGGGCCAGAATTTTTGGGATGAGTTTTTGTACGTTTAGCCAATGCAGCCAGGCCCGAGCGACTATGGTGAGCGGGTGGTTTGGTTGAGGGATTGAGTGGTCTGCAGTTGAATGCATGCCAGCTCCGTCGCATACCCGCAGGCGCACGGGGTGCAGTGAAAGCGGGGAGGGTTTGCTTAAGCGGCGGACCTCGGGCTGCGTGCTCACTTTGAATGCGCAATGTTTGATCAAACTTGCTGCAAGACTTGCCGGGTATTCGGCTGTAAGCGTGCTCAGGTACTGGCCTGAGCTTCCCTGAACTCCAGCTATGCTGGCGTGCTTTTGTTGATGTGTGCATCTGCTGGCCACGTGCTGGATGCATGCGTTGTTGCTGGCAAAGCACCATGATTTGGAGAGCAGCATACCATGTTGGCACGCATCCACCCATGCGAGGTGCCCGTGAAAGTTTTGTAAGCACTGGAAATTTTCCGGCTCTAACCACGCCATGCTGGACGGTGGCTGCTCGAAGATTGCTACGCCACTTTGTGAGGCTACTGCTTTGAACAGCTCTCGTCCTCTTCTGTGGATTTCGCGGCTGTCGCGAACCCGAGAGAGTTCTGCGGGTGACAAATTGGGCACACCTAGCATGCATGAAGGTGTGCGTAACGCTTTGGGCCCGCCCGGCCTAAGCTTTAGCCGGGAGTATTCCTTGCACGGCGGTGCTAGGGTTAGCAAACTAACGCTGCCCGACCAGCATATGCGTAGAAGCAGTTCGAACCATGCGTCATCCAGAATGGGCCTGCTGGTCGCGACAAAGATCGCGTTGTGGACGTTCCGGCCTGGGGGCGGGTCTGCACACTCGCCCAACACTCATGGCGGTCACCTGCAAGTGAAACCTTTTTGTGCTACGGCATGAGCGAGAATGCGTGCTGGCACGCGTTATGCTTGCATAAGTGCTCTTGGCCTAAGTAGTCAATGCGATGCACTGGTACCTGGATCCCCAGGCCGCATGCTGTACAAAAAGCGGATTGCAGGTGCTCCGGGGAGCTGTATACTGCATGCACTGCTGCCCCGGTAGTGAGTTGAACCAAGCAGAGTGCCGACGATGATCGTGGAGGAGGTGCTTCATCTGGGCACTCTTCTCCTGATTCGTGTGAGCTGGAGCTGGCTGACGATTGAATGTCCTGCACTGCCCATGCCTCGGGGTCCGCTATGCAAGGTTGAATTTGCTGTTCCCTGATGTAGGTAAACATGCGTAGCGGTGCGGGAAGGTCCAGTAAATTTATGCTCTCTGGGATGGGCTGTGCATCAACGCGGAAAAGCGGCTCGAAGACTGGATGCTGACCTCCCCTGGATTGCGGGCGAGTGGGTCGCCAGCCTCGGATGAGTGCGGCTGCTATCTGCGCTTGCACCCAGAGGCTTTCGATTGTGTCGTCGCGGCTGTACAGTTGCACCGAATTGATACGGTGATGCCCTTGCTGACGTCTGGACTCCTCTGGCAAGCGGAGTTGGGCCGAAGCGCTCAAGAGTGCCACTTTTAGGCTGTGCAGCGTATATGCATGCGCCTCGTCTGAGTTGAGGCATGCTGAAGTGCGAGGCTCCCAAGGGAGTTGCACTGCCCAGCGCAGCAACGACAAGGCCTGCGTGTATGGAAGCGGGCCCGAAAATTTTGGGTGCGTTTTTTCGTCAAGGCATGCGAACACGGGCATGATGAAATCTGGCTCGGGCAAACTGAACGGTTCTGATTTGTGCTAGCAGGTCCTGCCAGTCTTGAATGCACTTCTCGCGTTGGGTGGCTTGGCTTTGTGCATGCGGGCCGAGTTTGGCCTGTCTGAAACGAGGGGCTATGGCCCGTCCTGGCTGGGCCCTTGACCCGAGGTCTAAGGGACCGGGGTTGAAGGGTGCCGCTGATGGCTCGTGCCGGATTGCTGAATGCGGTTTGGGTGCCTGGCCAATGCTGCGGGGCTGCGGCCTGCAAGGCGGTCGTGGCAACGGGTGGCAATGCTCTGCAAACCATGGGAAAAGAGGTGACGGCTGCGTCATTGGCAGGCCTCCACGGGCGAGGATTGGTGCAGGCTGAGCTTTGGGATGGTTGAGTGGGGGTGGGGGCCGAAGCGGATGCGTCAACATGTGCACGCCTACCGGAGCACCTGTTGCAAGCGTTGGTGTATGTTCAGCGGAACGTGGCTGGGCGGCAAGCGGATGTGGAGCGCTGCTTGCTGTTGCATGCGGACTGGAATGCAGGTCCTGGATGCAATGATGGGGCCTCAGTCTAGGCGCCGGCTTCGGCTTTGCGGTTGGCTGCAAGAAGAGGTGCTCCGAGTTGTGGGACTCCTGCGTTTCGCTGTCGGCATCCTGATCGAGCGGCCTTTTCACTGACCATGCCGACCCCCAGTGGTCACGAACGCGCCATGGCATGGGCGTGATCGAGGGGAAGCTGTGTCTGTGGCAAAGATTGAACCTGCGCAACAGAGCATTGGCAGAGATGCCGTGGCATGGAATGCAAACGCGTCACGTGAATGCCTGCTGCGTGTAGGCGCGTAACGCGGCCTCGAGGATGCCTGGATGCGGACCTAGAAGTCGGTCTGTTCGTACCTGGAGAGTCGGATGCATGCAACCCTGGCTTAGGGAGGCTTGCTGGCAATATGACTCCAATTGCATGGCGAATGTTCTTTTTTCGCGGCTTGCTGTTGAGATGCACGGCAAATGCCTGTACGTGCCCCGGCAGGGAGTGCGGTCGCTTGCATGCATGCCATGCTGTCGGGCTGATGCAAAGTGCGAATGCGTGCAATGCATCAGCGGTTGAGATCGCGGGCGTCCGCGACACACCCGCTGCAGCGATGCCTGTCATGCGTATCTGTGGAGGTGTCGACCACGTATTGACCGCACACCGCATCGTAAGGGCATGCGGAATTTGCACATGGCAGGCAGCAGCTGATGCGGTTGTTGTCATCGAGGTACAACATGCGTAGTCCGCGGCCCTGCGTCTCCATGCGACGCATGGTGCGGGGCAGACGCACCGAGGGGATGCGTATGCATGCTTCCAGCTGCTGAACAAATGCGGCCCGCTGTTGCCTTTTTGGCATCTCGGGTAGTGGCGTTGGACGGGAACTTGCACCCGGGTTTCCGGGGTGATGCATGCTGTATGCCGCAATGCGTTGGTTGGCGCATATGCTGGGTCGATGCTGTAGGAATGCGTGGCGGGATGCCAACGGGTAGCTTCGTCGGGCACCTCGCGGAGGTGCCAATAGTTTGCCCAATAGGACCCGTCGTGCGACCACGGGAACCCATGCAGAGGCGGCTGATGGCGAGGGTCGCCTTCCTGTGGGGGCCAATTATGCGGCGTGTCGAGCGGTCGGCATGCCGGGAATTTGGTCCCCGTGGGCGGTGCTTTGTACATGCATGGTGCGGGTCCAGGCTCGCAGCTGGCTTTGGTGCTGGATCTATGCGGTTGCGGCGCAAAGCGTCTGGCGTGCCCTCTATGCGGTCATGCCAGGGGTGCTCAGGCTGCTCCTCTCTAGCGAGTTGCTCCTCTCGCTCTTCTTCAGTGAGCTGAGCCCACGGTGCCCTGACATGCGGGGGCTCGGGCATGCTGATTTCTTCTGGAGCCGGCTCCAGCGGCACGGACTCCTTCACCTCCGATGCATGCGCTGGGATGCAGTCTTCGGGGAGCTCCGGTGGGTCTGGGCGGAGCAAGCTTGCTGGCTTTGCCTTGCACTTGGGCTCCGCTGTTGCGGATGCATGCTCGGGGGCCGGCGCAACATGCGGGTCCGAAAAATCGAGGAGGTCGGTGTTGGATGGACCCGGTGCGTTGGATGCGTCCTCTGGCTGCACCGACCCTGCATCGGACTGCGTCTGCGCAAGCATGCGGATGATTTCCTGCAAGAATGCGGGATTGTTCTGGTTCTCCGCCACCATGCGCTGCAAGTCCATGGCGAAGGATGCTGGACGAGGCAGGCGTAAAAAGCGGGCACTGTTGCTGTATGGCAGAAAAAGGCTGACACGGGCAAGAAATGGGTCATGCGACCGTGACAGCAGGACATGCTGCAACATGCGATGCTATCAGCGTAACAGGGCTCACGTGAGGAGGTCGACGTCTGCATGCCGCGGAGTGTCCACGCCTTGGGCGCGTGTCTTCAAGGCATGCAGTGTGAAAATTGGAAAAACAGGCTGCACAAGTTCGAAATCCTGATTTCCCGTGCAATCTGGCACGCTGCACACGTGGGTTGCCTTGCATGCTTTATCGTAAAAATTATCGGCCTGGAACCTGATGCAGTAAGGTGCATGGCGTTGCGAGGCGGGTTGAGGCAGGCCTGGCGGAAAGGCTGAAACTGAGCTGGGCTCTGGTTGCGAGGGGCTGGGCATGCACTGAGTCCACTCGTCGGCCAGCTCTGCCAACTCGTGATGCCTGTCTGACCACTGCAAGAAATGCGCACTGCGGGGCATTGGAAGCATGTGGACATAGGAGTTGATGCTCTCCAGCAACGCGATGCTGGAGCGGATGGTGAGAGCTATGTCCTCCATCATCAGGCATGCCTCCCACTCGCGAAGCAATTCTAAGCACGGTTGCATGTTTGTATGCATGCTGTGCCTAGAGCGAAATTTGACATTTGACAACAGTGCGGAGAAAGGCTGGATAATGGCCAGGTACTTGCCGGCCATGCGATAGCCCGCCGAAATGCCTTTGCGGTTCTGAAGCATGCGGTCCATGTCCAAATGCGGGTCGATGCGAAGGTAGTCGACGAAGAAGGTTGACAGGGAATGCAAGCGTGCTATGCAAAAAGTCATGCCGCGCACACCCAAAATGCAAAGGATGTCAAGCAAGAAGTTGCAAAGATGCCCCATGCGATTGATGCATTTGAGTCGAATTCGATGCTCTGGGTGGCGCATCCACTTGTCAAGCAGCTGTGCGAAGCCTTCTTGCAGGATGCGGGAAGGCGAAGCGTCCGCGCGGTGGCACTGGGGCCATTGGCGCGGGGTGAGTTCCTCGATATCCTCGATGGAATCAAGGCATGCGTCAGCTTCTGCAACCAGAGCCATGCTAGTTAGCGGAAATGGAGGGTGGCCAGGATTAGAACCTTGAGTCAACTGCGGAGACCGCATGTTTAACATGCATTGGCTGCAACCCTGGCAATCCACTGAGACTGGCGCGTATGCAGGCGGTCACCTTAGTACCGGCTGTGCATAGACGTGATTACTTGGACGGTGTCAGCACACAGCAAGTGGCAGTAGTGTTTTAATGCGTCCAGGCATGGTCATCCTGCGTGCAAAGTCGAGGCATGCTGATGCGCTCGCAGCATGATGCTGTTAAAAAATCTTCTGTCTGAAAGACAGAGGGCAAGGTTTGCAAAAAGGCGGCAAATGCAAACAGGGTCAGCATGACCATGCAGAAGGCAACAATGCGCATGTAGAAGCGTATGCTGTGCAAGACGAACATGAAGTCTTCGAGGACTATTTCCAAGTCCAGGTAGCTCCTTGCGATGGTCTCATGCATTGCGTCCAGTATCTCATGCTGTTCCATGCCGCAGGCGTGTGCGGATCGGGAAATTTGACTGCAGGCTGGTCGGCTGCGGGATGTGCATACACTGCGGACATGCGTTTTGCATACGCGACCGCGAAACGCGGCTCATTACGCGAACAGAGTCTGGGATGCTGGCCCCTATGTGAGTCGCGACTCTGAGGGTGATACCTGCGGGATGTCAACGTTGGCGAGGACTCCGTAGCGGAGCCTTGCATTTTGCTACGCCTGCGGGCGGAGCTTGCAAGCAAGGTTTCAGAACCTTGAATGCCGTGCAGTGGTGACTGGTACATGCGTGTACGGGCACTCACTGCTCAATGAAGCTGCTATATGCCAGCTGCTCTCAGGGCCTGCGGGCTGAGGGGGAGCTAGATTGTTCATCCTGCGCACACCTTGGTTGCAACAGCGGTGCAACCAGACCTGAAGGCGGCGGCGCCTAAAGTGTAAGGTCGGTGCCGGCCGCTCTTGCGAACGCAGTGGTACGCAAGAGAGTGGCCTGGTTCCGAGGCTGCAAATGCGTTGCAGCTCGGCAGCAGGGGACAGGCATGCGATGCATAGACATTGCAAGATCCTGTGAGTCGGGGCACACGCGGTGCGGCCGACTGCTGGGAAGCCTCTGCGGGGCAACCCAGTCCTGTTTGCGAGACATGCTTATGCAAGGACACGCGGCCTTGTGCGTGCGCCTGGCCTGCAAACGCGATGCAGCCTGGCCTGAATGAGGTTGGCAAGCAGCTGCGCCTCAAACAGAGGCGTCGCTCGGGGCACTGCGGTGCGGCCGAGGGGTAAATTGCCGTGCATGCCTCTGCGGGGCAAGCGGCTGGAATGAGGTTGGCACGCAGGTGCGCCTCATGCATGTGTCTAGTCAAAGGCATGCGGCCCGGCTGGAATTATGCAAAAATTTCGAAATTTGCAAAGGAGCAACAGCGGTGCGTCCCCTGCATCTGAGGCCGGTGCCTGAAGGGTGAATGCGGGCTTGAGTGCAAGCGTGGTCCACTGTAGGCAGGCCGGCGGGAAACCACAACATGTGAGTCATGCATGCGAGTCGGTGCGCGTGAGAGGTGGCAATGCACGATGCGTTCACAAAAGGCATTATAAATGGCAGGCACGCAGCTGGTGAAAAGTGGGCGAGTGGCCGCCCGACTGCTTGGGTGGTTAATTTTAGGCGTGCACTGCGATGAATCGAGTGCGTCACAGGCTACCCATGCTGAGCCTGCGGCGACGTTTGCACTCCGAGTGAAACGCCCATGCGGCTTGAAAATTGCACTGGCAGGGACTTGGAACCCGTGCGGCAAGCAAGCATGCTGCTGCTTCTGAAAAGTGGAAATGGCACATTTACGAGAAACACAAACAAATGCAAGCGTGCAGCTGGAATCAGCGGGGCGGAAGGCCGCCTGATTGCTTGGGTGGTTAATTTCAGGCATGCGCTGCGGCGAGTCAGGTGCGGTCACAATCGAAGCATGCTGAGCTGGTGCGCATTTGTGCTGCAAGCGAAAAAAGGCATGCTGCACTCACCCTGCACGCCTGGGGCGGTTCAGGTGCCGTGCTTCGTTTTCGGAAATCTCGTCGGATGCTGAGTCTGAGTCGGATGCGGGGACCACTCCGAGGCCCTGCGTGAACCAGCGCAGATCTGAGTGGTTCCACCACTCCGTGGCCTGGAATGCGGTGCGGTCGCTGGGAGTAAGGCAGTCCCATATGCCGACTGCTATGCCGGGTGTCAAAAAAGAAGTGCTCCCGAAGGTACGCGGTGCAGCTGGAGTGGTAGATGCCGGGGCGTCGTCGGGCACGGAGGTGTGCGCGATCCAAGCCACGGCGCGTAGTGCATGCGTGGCTCTTGCATCCAGGAACTGCCAAATCAAAGATGATGCAAAATGCATGCACAACTCGAATGCGGTAAAGGCCATGGCGGCGCGGCAGTGCGAAGTTCAAAAAAGAACGAAAGAGGGGTCAAACCCTCCAGGCATGTCCCTTACCAAAAGGCTTGAAGCAGAAATGGCACGCGGCCGAAGATTCAACCAAGATTAAAACACAGGGGAAAAGACAAACCCCTAGCTTAAAAACGAATCCCCCAGGCTTGTTGGGCAGACCAGTACTTGAAAAGAAAATGAAACCCCCAGACCTGTTGGGCGAACCAGTACTTGCTTTTCAGACCCTTTGGGCGAGGCAGTACTAAGCCAAACCCCCCCGGGCCCGTTGGGCAGACCAGTACTTGAAAAAAAAATGAAACCCCCAGACCCGTTGGGCGAACCAGTACTTGAAAACGAATCCGAAACCCTCCAGGCCGGCGAACCAGTACTTGAAAACGAATCCGAAACCCCTCCAAGCCCGTTGGGCGAGGCAGTACTAAACCAAACCCCCCCGGGCCCGTTGGGCAGACCAGTACTTGAAAAAAAATGAAACCCCCAGACCCGTTGGGCGAACCAGTACTTGAAAAAATCCAAACGCCCTCCAGGCCCGTTGGGCGAGGCAGTGCTAAGCCAAACCCCCCCGGGCCCGTTAGGCGAACCAGTACGTGAAAAAAACCGAACCCGCCCAGACCCGTTGGGCAAATCAGTACTTTACAAAAATAAACGAACCTTCCAGACGCGTTGGGCGGACCAGTACTAAGCTAAAAAACCCCAGACCCGTTGGGCAAATCAGTACTTCAAAAAAAATCCCCAAACCTCCCAAACGCGTTGGGCGGACCAGTACTAAGCGAAAAACCACCAGACCCGTTGGGCGAACCAGTACTTAAAAAGAGAATGACCCCTCCCCCAGACCCGTCTGGCACCAAGCCCAACCCCCCAACCCTGCCTCCCATTTGGACGAATCCAGGCCGGCGTCCTCCGCATCACCTGTCGCACCCTCAGCAAACGGGTTGGGCGGACCAGTATCAAACGGGTTGGGCGGCAGTATCAAACGGGTTGGGCGGACCAGTATCAAACGGGTTGGGCGGACCAGTGTCAAACGACGTCGGGCCCTGGTACCGGGGCCTGGAATCGGGGCATACTGAGAGAGTCTATAACACGGCAGCCTGCGGTTGTCCAAGTTCCTTGTCCAAGGTCCCCGGGCGAACTTGGACAAGTGGCTCCTCAAGAGGAAAACACGTGATAAAACTTGTCCAAGTTCCTTGTCCAAGTTCTTGTCCAAGTTCGGGTTCCTCGGGGCCAGGCGCACGAAGCTGTGGAGTCGGAGCCTGCCTGGAATCGGGGCACTCCTGCTGGGATACTTATACTGTTCTTTCTAATAACAAGACAACCAGAAGAAGAAAATATTAGGGTAAGAGAATTCTCCCCCCGGGGAGGAACCTGAACTTGGACAAGAACTTGGACAAGGAACTTGGACAAATTTTATCACGTGTTTTCCTCTTGCAGATCGACTTGTCCAAGTTCCCCGGGCGAACTTGGACAAGGAACTTGGACAACTGCGGGCTGTCGTGTTACCATCTGTCTGAGTCTGCTGTTGTCCAAGTTCCTTGTCCAAGTTTGGCGTCCCCAGTATCAACAGCCGTTGGGTGAGCTAGTATCAAGGGTTGTTGGGCGAGCCAGTATCAAAACGGAGTTGGGCGGACCAGTATCAAACCTGAACGGGTTGGGCGGGCCAATATCAAACCTGAACGGGTTGGGCGGCGGGGCCGTTGGGCCCAAAAAAAACTCCGAACTCCCCCCGACCCCAAAGGGTGAGTGCCAGAGGACGCACTCCCAAAACGAAGCAAAAAAAAACGCAAAATCAAGCAAAAAGCCAACCAGCGGAAGGGTGCAATCAGGATGCAAAAGGGCGCAACCCCAAAAATCGTGCAAAAACATGCAAAAATCGGGCCCAGTTGGGCGAGCCAGCTTCAAACTCGGGTTGGGCGAGCCAGTATCGAGCGCGGGTTGGGCCACCCTTGATTTGCTGCTTCTGTTCCGTGCTTGTTTGCATCGTGTTTGGGTCCGGGTTTGGCCGAGTACTGGTCTGCCCAACGCGTTTCGGATTTTTTCAAGTACTGGCACTCCCAAAACGAAGCAAAAAAACGCAAAATCAAGCAAAAGGCCAACCAGCGGAAGGGTGCAATCAGGATGCAAAAGTGCGCAACCCCCGGCGCCACCCGCCACTTGTACAGCGGCCGCCACTTTCACAGCGGCCCCCCCTCCTAAAAGTGCCGCTGTTACAGTGCCGAGCGGCACTCCTACGGTGCCTGCTCGGCACTGTGCCTGCTCCAGACCCGCGGAGTTGTGCTTTGCCAGGATGTGCGACCTCACACGCACGACAGCCTGACAGGGAATGAAAAAAAACTTCGGGGGTTTGAGGGGTGCACCACATGCCAAGCGCAATCAAGCAAAATCATGCCAACAACATGCAAAATCAAGCAAAATCATGTCATGCCAAAAAACCATGCAAAAACCGTGTAAAAAGCTATTCTCCCCGTCCGTAACTGCACATACAGCCTGGGAGAATGTGAGTCGCCAGGCAAAATCGTGCAAAACAAGCTCCCGTCCATCTGCGCACAGCTTGCCCGGAGAATGCGGGCGGACGGCGCGGCCGAGCAAAAAAACTGGACCCGTAAAAAAAGAATGGCAAGTTGGGCGAGACAACGACAGCAGATCACGGAGGCCGCGGACGGCGGCGCCCGGGCTCGCACGGGGGCGGATGGAGCCGTCGTGCTGAACTTGCGGCGCGGACCGGGGGCCTACGCGCTGCTCTCGCGCGCGGACGGGCAGCTGACCCGGGCGGGCCAGCACTACTACTCCCACCTGGGCCTGCGGCCCCCAGCAAGGACTTCGACTACAACCAGCCCCTCATCCGCGAGGGGCCCAACGACTACATCCTGCTGCGCAACGGGCAGAAGAAGCTCGTGCGCTCCCTGCAGGGCGGAGAGCACCGGCTGACCAAGCTGGGCAAGGGCTTCTTCCGCGACAAGTACTACGAGTACCTGGTCCACGTGCCGGTGATCATCCGGGGCAGGCGGCGCAGCGGGCGGAACTACGAGCGCAGGGACTGGCTGCCGGTGAACGAGCTGGGCGGGGCCACGAGGCACCCGGCCCACCTCACGGAGGAGCAGGTGGCGCAGCGGGTCAGGCAACAAGTGGAGGCCTCGCTGGACCCGGGCGGCCCCATCCTGCAGCTCTCGGACGAGACCTACTTCCTTGACCCCGAGGGGCACTGGGTGGTCAGCACCCAGAGCACGCACTACAGGAACTCCAGGACCGAGGTGGAGACGCTCCTGCGCCAGCGCATGAGGGGCCTGAGGAGCGTGAGCTTCCAGCTGCCCTGCGAGGAGGACGTGCTGCAGAGCGCCTTCGAGGACAAGCCGCTCTGCGTGCCCCTGCAGCTGGCCGAGCTGCTGCAGCTGAGCGTGGAGGAGGTGTGCGCCGACTTCGACGCCATGCTGCGCCACGACTGGAGGCGCCTCGGCATCTCCGCCGAGGAGGTGCGAGAGTTCTGCGTGTGGCGCAACGCCCCGATGCGCGTGCTGAGCTCGCAGGGCGACCTCGTGGACAGCTACGCCGGCGCTGAAGGAGCCCGCACCGTGTGCTTCTTGGCCTTTGACGGGCACTGCTACATGTACAGGGCCGTGAAGCGGGTGCTGGAGCGGCAGGCGGCGCGCGTGCTCTACCAGGGCGAGGCGAGGCAGACCCTGCCGCCCATCCAAGAGTGGAGGCGCTTTGACGCCCGCGGACGTGCGAGGACCTGCGGGAGGCGCGGCGCCAGCTCATGGCCGTCGGCGAGAGCCCCAAGGTGGCCATCAGCAGCCCGGCGCAGTACTGCGGGCTGAGGCTGAGGCGGGGCACCAGGATCCGAGAGCTGCCGGAGGAGCACGAGGTGCTGCGGAGGTGGTGCGAGGCGCTCAACCAGGAGTACAGGGGCCAGCGCCTGGCCGGCTTGGCGCACGAGATCTTCCTGAAGCTGCTGAAGGCGAAACGGGAAGTGCCCGGCGCGGCGGAGAGGCAGAAGACCCTGGCCGCGCAGGACGGCAAGTGCGCGCTGTGCGGCTGCGGGCTGACGGCCGGCGCCTGCGAGCTGGACCACGTGGTGCCGGTGAGGCAGGCCTTTGCGGGCAGCGTGCAAACTTTGCAGGCGCTGTGCGGCGACTGCCACAGCGAGAAGACGCTGAGAGAGAGCGCGCAGCCCACGAGTTTGGAGAACCGCGTGGCCCCCGGCGTCATGGAGTACGCCCGGAGCCCCAAGCTGCCTCCTCTGGTTTTTGAGGCGCAGACGTGCGCAAAGGACAGCACGTACGTCGGCGTGGACGTGGTGCGCTGCAGGCGCAACGGGCTGGCCAACGCCCCCTTCCCCCTGCCCATCCTGTGCCCGGCGGACGGCGTTGAGCCCGTGGACGGCGTGCTGCCGGACCTGGGCTTTGTGGAGGGCTGCTGCGACGCGAGGCAGTCCTGCCTGAACCTGTTGCCGTACGTGGGGCCCGGCTGGTACCCGAAGGTTTCGCTGGCCGCGATGCTGGACCTGGGCGTCTGCCGCTGGGACCACATCGTGTTGGGCATCTCCGGACGCTGCGGCGCGCCCTGGAGCGCATGGACGCCGCGTGGCAGGGCGAGGAGCACATGGCCAAGCTCAGCGTGAACGCGATGATAGGCCTGTGGGCGCGCAGCACGGAGGGAGGTGGTCTACAGCGTGCGCAGCAGCAGCAGCGAGCGGGCGCGGACTTCTCGCCTACGAGGGGGGCATGGTGTGGGACTTCGTCTACGCCAGGAGGCTGCTGAGCAACGGCACCTACCGCCCCATCCACGACGCGGTCCTGGGCGTTGAGCACTGCATGGTGGCCAAGGCCCGGCGCATCCTGGACGCGCCGCCGCGCTACCTCGCACAGGTGAAGACGGACTGCCTGCTGACGCAGCGGCTGCCGAAGCGCTTCACGGAGCGGCTGCGGGCGCTGGAGGCGCTGCGCCACCCGGACGGCACGCCGGTCTACCGCGTAGAAGAGACGAAGCCGTTGCTGGGCAGCAGCAGGGCGCCGCGCATGGAGGCGGAGCGCCCCAAACAACGGAAGTGGAACGGGGTGGACGACCCTGTGGGCCACTGCCTGGCGGGCAACTCCCTGCTGCTCACGGGCCTGCCGGGCACCGGAAAGACGCACCTGGCCCGGACGATTGTGGCGAGGCTGCGAGAGCAGGGCGAGGCGGTGCACCTGGTGTCCAAGACGCACTGCTCCGCGCAGAACCTGGGCCTGGGGGCGCAGACGGCCGACCGCTGGGTGCGCAGGTACGTGCGCGGCGGCAGCGCGCAAAAGCTGGACTGGCTGGTGGTGGAGGAGATCACGCAGCTGGACGTGGCGCTCTGGGCGGACCTGGCCTGCGTGGGGCTGAACGCCGACGTGAAGTTCCTGCTGCTGGGAGACTTCCGGCAGCTGCCGGCCGTGCTGGACTCCTGGGCCGGGCGGCCCATCAGCGCGCCGTTGGAGCACAGCCAGCTCATCCGCGACCTGGCCGGCGGGCACAGGCACGAGCTCACGGAGAACACGCGCTCCGACCCCGGCATCTTCGACTTCGTGAAGTGGCTGCGGGTCGGCGAGGAGGCGTGCCCCGCGCTGGAGCAGGCCAAGGCGAGGCTGAAGGAGCTCTACCCCTCCAAGCCCGGGTGGCCGGACACCACGCTGGTCATCAGCCACAGCAAGCGCATGGCCGTCAACGCAGCGGCGAACCGGGCCCTGGCGCCGGAGGCCTCAAAGCTGCTCCAATTCGAGACACAAGTCATCCACATAGATTTGGGTGAGACCCAAAATGGGTGTAGCCAAACTGCGCCCCAAAACAGCCCGCAGAGCATGCGGGTGTGGCCGGGGCTGCGCCTCATTGGGGCCGGCGGAAAGATACCCAAGGGCGTCTTTGTGGCCGTGGCGGAAGTGGAGCCGGACGGAGTGAGGCTGGACAACGGCATGCGGCTGAAGAACCAGGAGCTGCTGCGGGCCACCCGGCCGAGCCACGCAGTGACCTACGCCAGCTGCCAGGGCCTCCCTCCACAACCGCGTCCGCCTGGACCTGGAGTTTTGCCACCTCACGCTGCGCCACCTGTACGTGGGCGCCTCAAGGGCCACGAGCTCCGAGCTGCTGGAGGCGGCCTAGAACGGGCAGCACGGCGCCTCCAGGGGCTCCAGCATGAGGTGGCGCACCTCGAAGAGCACGCCCCACTGCCTGCCCATCAGCCACGTGCCGGGCCTCCACAAGCGCGCGGCCCCTGCGGCGCGCGAACTCCGCGGGGCGCGGCACGCGGTTGCCGGCGGGGTCCCAGAAGAGGCAGCGCTCCAAGTCCATCTTGCGCTTCACGTGCTTGCCCTTGGCGCTCACCTTGACGGCGCGCTGCAGCTGGCTCTCAAGCTTGGTGCGGGCGGCCCCCGGAAAGGGCTTCTGGAAGATGATCATGTTGTCGATGACGCCCTGCTCCACCTCCTCCGTCCACAGCTCCAGGTTGGTGTTGCTCGCAAAGCACACTCCCACCCTCTTGGCCCCGTCATCCTGGAAGTTGCCGGGCTCCCACAGCACCTCCACGTCCACCTTGCACACCAGCGCGCCCTGATGGGAGTCCTCTATGGACATGAACTTTCCCCCCTTGGCATTGGTCTGAACGTCCAGCCCGAGTGCAAGCTTCATTGCTCGGCTCCTTTTTTTATCCCTAGGAAAAAAGTCCGGTCCGATGAACGCGCGAGTTTTCTTGGTCGTCGCAGCGGCGGTGATCTTGCTCTTTAAAAATGCCGAGGCTCCTGGAGCTTTTCTGCGGCACCAAGTCGGTGGGCAGGGCCTTCGAGGCGGCGGGCATCGTGTCGAAATTTGAGCCCACCATCCTGTGCGACATCCGGAGCTGGGACTACACTACGTTTCCGCCGGGGCACTTCGACATGGTCTGGGCCAGCCCGGTCTGCACGGAATACAGCCGCGCGCTGACGACGCGCCCGCGGCGGCTCCTGGAGAGCGACGCGCTGGTGCTCAGCGCCCTTGAGATCATTGCGCACTTTGACCCCTTGATGTGGGTCATAGAGAACCCGGCCACCGGGCTGCTGAAGACCCGGCCGTTCATGGAGCGCCTGCCCTGGGTGGACGTGACCTACTGCAAGTACGGAACTCCGTACAGGAAGCAGACGCGGCTGTGGACCAACATGCGCTGGAGGCCGAGGCGAGGCCTGTGCAGGCCCGGCCGCTGCGAGGCGTGGCAGGACGGCAGGCACCTCCGGGCCGCGCAGCGGGGGCCGCGGCTGATGGAGGGGCAGTACGAGAGGGTCAGCCAATCACGCGAGCTGCTCTACAGCGTTCCTGCTGCGCTGTGCGAGGAGATTGCGCGCGCGGCTTGCGGAGCGGCTGAGCATTCCGGACTAGGCTGCCTCCAATGGAAAATGCCCATTTTTCCATGTTTTTTTGCATGTTTTGGGGCGGTGTCACTAAACACCAAAAATGGCGCAGAGGGACACCCCCGCCTTTTTTCTCGTATTTTGGGCGCATTTAAAAGCGGTGTCACTAAACACCAAAAATGGCGCAGAGGGACACCCCCGCCTTTTTTCTCTTTTTTTGGGCGCATTTAAAAGCGGTGTCACTAAACACCAAAAATGGCGCAGAGGGACACCCCCGCCTTTTTTCTCGTTTTTTGGGCGTATTTAAAAGCGGTGTCACTAAACACCAAAAATGGCGCAGAGGGACACCCCCGCCTTTTTTCTCGTTTTTTGGGCGCATTTTAAAGCGGTGTCACTAAACACCAAAAATGGCGCAGAGGGACACCCCCGCCTTTTTTTCTTGTTTTTGCGGCGCATTCAAAAGCGGTGTCACGCTGCATCAAAAATGAAGCAGAGCGACACCGGGCCTTTTTTTTGTCATTTTTGGGCGGTGTCGCTCAATTTTTCAGGTGCGGTGTTCAGCGCCGCATCGTTACAGCTAAGATGATCCCGGCCTTTTTTTTGTCATTTTTGGGCGGTGTCGCTCAACTTCAAAAGCGGTGTCACGCTGCATCAAAACAGCTGCTGACACTGGCCTTTTTGCCATTCATGGGTGTCCCTCAACTTCAAAAGCGGTGTCACGCTGCATCAAAAATGAAGCAGAGTGACACCGGGCCTTTTTTTAGTCAAGCACAGAGACGCCCGTGCCGGAGAGCGTCACCAGCTGGTAGGCCACCAGGTGGATGAACAAGGCCCTTGAAGGTGAACCGGGCAAGGTCGCCCGAGCGGGTGCTGACACCACTCAGCGGCATCTTGGGCACGCGCTCGGTGGGAAAGCTGGCAATGAAGCTGTGGCGCAGGTAGCCCACGCGGCCGATGTCGATTGCGCACCGTGTCGTCGTAGGTGCCCGCAAGGACGGAGAGGAAGTGGAAGTGCTCCGAGGCTCCCTTCATGGGGTTGTGAGGGTACTGCAGGCTGCCCAGCTGCATCTGAGACTCCAGGAGGCTGTCCTCCTGCCTGGCCGCGTTGATGGGGGCCCGTCCTGCCCTGGTTGGCGCGCGATCTGGCCCGCGTCATTGTCCCAGCGCCGTCACAAACGCGCTCTATGAGCTTGTGAAGGCGCGCGCCACGGACGTTGTGCTCCGCCACGCCGTTCGGGGACGCTGACGTTGCGTGTGCACCGTGGGGTGTTCTGAACACCGCGACCTTCCTGAGACACTGGCGAAGGACTCTACTGTGCCCGCAGAGTCCAGGACGATCTGGGAGGCCAGAACTTCGGATGCTCTGATCCCGAAGTCGGTGCTCGCCCGCCGGGTGCGCCCTGGCGTTCTCGGACCAGCAAGTTGTGGCGTCCGCAAACCACCGATCACCAGAAAATCTGTGCTGCGGCGGCATCTTCCCCGCAGCGCAAGGGATGCCCACTACGGTGGGGCGTAGCAGCACGTCCGCGTAGCTGCCCTGGTGCACCGCGTAGCCGCCCTGGTGCATCGCGCGGGCGATGCGCGGGTCGTTCACTTCGTCGAAACCCTCCATGGCCTTGTTGCGGTTGTACTCTCTGCCCTTCAGCAGGTCGTGCACGGCCACGGTGCGGCCGTAGTAGTTGATGTCGTCGCAGCGCTGGCCGTTGGCGAAGACCTGGACGCGCTGGACGAAGCAGGCGGGGTTGGGCGTGGCCGGGGCCAGCGGGTTGGTGCCGTCCGTGTTCCTGACGCGGAAGGCGATCTCGATGGACTCGGGGTCGATGAAGGACGTGCCGCTGGTCAGCGGGATGCGGCAGACCCTAGAGGTTGTGGGGGAGAAGGAGCTCAGCGAGCTGGGGAAGTACTGCACGCCATGCCGCGCCGTCACGTAGCTGGTGTTGCTTGTTTTCAGCTTGTAGTCCAGGCTCTGCATCAGCTCATCCTGGGCTCCGGCGGTGACTACCTCCATGCTTGTTTATATACACGCATTTTGACTCGTACGGCGAAGGAAAAACTATTCTTCCAGTGCGTACATAGATGTACGGACGAGAGGAATAGCGTTTCTCAGCGCAAAAACCGTGCAAAAAAGCTATTCTTGTAGTCCGTATATCTATATACGGACGAGAAGAATAGCTTTTTTCAACGCAAAACCGTGCAAAACGAGCTATTCTTACAGGGCGTATATTGATACACGGCCTGGAGGAATAGCATTTTGTAGCGCAAAACTGTGCAAATTAGGCAGCCTCAATGTCTCGCGCCAGCTGGTCAAAGCTGGGCGGAGGCAGGCTCCGGCGTGACTGCCCGGAACTGGAGCTTGCCCGCGAGCTCGGCTGAGACTGGGGAAGAGCCACGGGGTTCAAGCCCCAGGAGAAGGGGCGCGCTCTCTCTTTAGAGGGGGTTTCCCAAATGGATTCTATTCTACCTGAGAGGCTCCTGGCACTCGTCCGTCCAGCATTTGACCTCGTCCTGCGAAGGATTCGAAGTCTAAAACGCTGCGTGCAGGCGTGTGGCTGCAAAATAATGACCCCTAGATATGCTTGCAAAATGCCCAGCAGCTGCGTTTCTGCAAGGCGAGCTAAAAAAAACAGGGAAAAAAAAGAGAGCCAAGCCAAACCAGCCAGAAAGCCAGCCAGAAGCCAAACCAAACCAGCCAGAAAGCCAGCCAGAAGCCAAACCAAACCAGCCAGAAAGCCAGCCAGAAAGCCAGCCAAACCAGCCAGAAAGCCAGCCAGAAGCCAAACCAAACCAGCCAGAAAGCCAGCAGCCAGCCAGAAGCCAAGCCAAACCAGCCAGAAAGCCAGCCAGAAGCCAAGCCAAGCCAGCCAGAAGCCAACCAAAAAAAGCCAGCCAGGGTTTCCTTTGAGGGCGCTCGCCTTGCAGAAACACAGGCAGCTGCTGGGCATTTTGCCAAACCGCATATCTAGGGGTCATTATTTTGCAGCCACACGCCTGCACGCAGCGTTTTAGACTTCGAATCCTTCGCAGGACGAGGTCAAATGCTGGACGGACAAGTGCCAGGAGCCTCTCAGGTAGAATAGAATCCATTTGGGAAACCCCCTCTAAAGAGAGAGGTGCTATGTTCTGTGTTCGCGCTTTCGCGCGGCGCAGTCTGCAGCTGTCGCTGCAGTCGCTGCGCAGTTCGCGTCTGAACTCCACGCGGAACTCCACGCGGGCAGCAACCAAAAAATGGTCCGTGCCTGTTTCCAGTTCCAAGGCACTTCGAGAACACAAGTGCCACTTGTGTTGAGCATCGCCTGCCGCGCCTGACACGCCAGCCCGCCGAGTCATACGGATCATACGGATCATACGGTCATACGGTCATACGGCGGCTTGGCACTGCGCCACCCTGCCGCGCCTGCCCGGCATAGAAGCCACCATCCGGCCGCGCCACCTGCCCGGCATAGACGCCACGCCAGCGTACGCGCCGCGCGCATTCTTGTTTCGCACGATTTTGCATGGTTTTTGACATGGTTTTTGCATGGGTTTTGCATGGATTTTGCATTGTGCGGTTGCACATGACATGATTTTGACATGACATCTTATTTTTGGACGGTTTTGCATGTTTGCATGTGGCTCAACCCCATGGAAGTGCCCCTCCCCCTCCCCCCTCCTCCGTTTTTTTCCTGTCAGGTGCGCATCCTGGACAACTTCGCGGGCGGGAGGCGGGGCGGTGCCGAGCTGGCACCTAGGTACACGTGCCGAGCAGGCACTAGGACGTGCCGAGCAGGCACTGTGCCGAGCAGGCACTAGGACGTGCCGAGCAGGCACTGTGCCGAGCAGGCACTAGGACGTGCCGAGCAGGCACTAGGACGTGCCGAGCAGGCACTAGGACGTGCCGAGCAGGCACAAGGACGTGCCGAGCAGGCACTAGGACACTGTGCCGAGAAGGCACTTGTAGGTAGATGTGCCGAGCAGGCACAGTGCCGAGCAGGCACAGCGCCAAGCAGGCGCAGCTAGCAGGCGTTGTGGGCCACTGTGAAAGTGGTTGAGTGGCTCGCCCAATGAGTACGGGTTCGCCCAATGAGTACTGGCTCGCCCAACGTGGAGGCTTCGATACCGGGTAGGTGCCGAGGCTTCGATGCCAGGCAGGTCACCTGGGTCCGCCGTATGACCGTATGATCCGTATGATCCGTATGATCCGTATGACTCAGCTGAGGCTTCAATGCCAGGCTTGTCGAGTCATACGGATCATACGGATCATACGGATCATACGGATCATACGGATCATACGGATCATACGGATCATACGGTGGCGGTTTGGCACCTGTGCGCCACATTCCAGCCGCCTGACACGCCAGCCCGCCGAGTCATACAAATCATACGGATCATACGGTCATACGGCGGCTTGGGTGCGCCACCCTGCCGCGCCTGCCCGGCATAGAAGCCTTGCCGCCACCTGCCCGGCATGGAAGCCTCGCCTGGCCGGGGAGCTCGGAGTTTTTTAAGCCCTTATAGGAACCTATAGGAACCTATAGGAATCTTATAGGAAACCCATAGGAAACCCATAGGAAGTCCATAGGAAAAGAAGAAGAGGGCTTCCTATGAGTTTCCTATGGGTTTCCTATGGGTTTCCTATAAGATTCCTATAGGTTCCTATAGGTTCCTATAAGGGCCCAAAAAACTCCGAGCTCCGAGCTTCCTGCCGCGCCTGCCTGGCATAGAAGCCTCCAGCCTGCCTGCACCACACCGAAGTCGGAATTCCGACTTCGGAGCCTCCCACCGAAGTCGGAATTCCGACTTCGCTTTTTGCCCGAAAAAACCCATCACCGGGCCAGTGCCGGAGGTCTGTCAGCGTCCTGCTCCTCGCCAGCACGCTGACAGAGTGTTTTTTTGCACCATTCACACGCCCAGCCGTCAATCCTGGCGTGGGCACAGGATTGCCCGAAAAACACCATCGCCGGGCCAGCGCGGGAGGTCCGGGAGTTCGTCGGTCCTCGCCGGATAACTCCCAGAGTGTTTTTTCCACCATTCACACGCCCAGCCTTCAATCCTGGCGTGGGCACAGGATTGCCCCACTCAATCCTGGCGTGGGCGCAGG
This sequence comes from Effrenium voratum, assembly GCA_963377175.1. Classification (NCBI taxonomy): domain Eukaryota; class Dinophyceae; order Suessiales; family Symbiodiniaceae; genus Effrenium; species Effrenium voratum. The sequence goes on along the minus strand of CAUJNA010001585.1, from coordinate 41,409 downwards.
ATTGCTCCACTCAATCCTGGCGTGGGCACAGGATTGCTCCACTCAATCCTGGCGTGGGCACAGGATTGCCCCGGTGTCTCCCAGAAAACTCTGGAAGCGCGTCTGCACACAGAGACGCACTCCCAGACTCGCCGCCCAGATTGCCCGGAAAACTCCGCACTGCCGGGCCACCGGGCCACTGCCGGGCCACGGACTGGATTTGTACCCAAGCATGTGTCAGAAACTAACACATGCTCCAAATCCCCTTCGTCAATGCCCCGACACAGCTGCTGTGTCGCAGTGCGCTGACAGACTCGCCGCCCCGGATTGCCCGGAAAACTCCGGCTGCGATGCCGTAAATATGGCATTTCTCCCGGACTCGCACGGCTTCCCGGCTTCAAACTTGGCAAGTAACGCAAAGGAAATGGGGAAGATCAAGCTGTTTCCTACGACAGAGTATAGCAGTAAGCAGCCCTCTGACCCCGTGGTGCCCCTGGTGCCAGGCACGGGCATCTTCCTCGGGCCATCAAAATCGGGCAAAACCGTGGCTCTGATCAGCCTGATTCTGGAGCAGTATCGCGGCGTCTTTGACAGAATTTACATCTTCAGCCCGAGTGTCAACATAGACGACGGCTGGATACCCGTCAAGAAGTACATTGAGGAGGACCTGGGGGTGAACACAGAGCGGGAGCAGACGTATTGGGATGAGTGGGACGAGGCGGCGCTGCGGCGCATCATCCAGCAGCAGCGCAAGATCACGGAGGCGTCCAAGAAGTTGGAAATGAAGAACCTGTACCAGGTGCTTGTAGTCATCGACGACTTTGCTGACACGCCGCAGTTGCACAAGCCTCACGGCGCCCTGGACACTCTCTTCATCCGGGGCCGGCACATGCAGATCAGCACCTGGGTGAGCTCGCAGAAGCTGCGGCTCATCAGCGCAGCCGTGCGGGTGAACATGCAATTCCTCTGCTGCTGGAGGCTGCGCAACCAGCACGAGCTGGACGCCGTCATTGAGGAGCTGAGCGCCCTGCTGCCAAAGGAGCAGCTGTACCGGCTGTACGAGCAGGCAACGCGGGAACCCTACAGTTTCCTCTTTGTCTACTACCTGAAGCCGAGGAATGAAATGTTCTACAAGCGCGTTGAAGAGCGCTTCGCACTTGAAAAAGACGCCGATGGGAGCGGCGCTCAGCTTCCTGGGCCAGAAGCTGTTCGCCAGCTCCACGCTGATCAACGCGAAGTGTGAGAATATCTCCTGCTGCACCTCCGTCGCAGCCGTCCAGCCGCCCGTCGTCCGCAGAACGGGCGGCCTCCTATGGAAAAGGATGACCACTATCTACGTGGACAGCCGCAAGAGAGTGGCCGGCTCGGACAGCGACTTTGAGGTAGACCTGGGAGAGTCCCTGCACTTGCAGAGCGACGCCCGGCTCGCCGTCTACAAGATCCGCCTGGCCGACAGCTTTTTGTCCACGGACCTCTACTGGGTCGACGCCGCGCTGGGCACGCTGAACTGGGCGTTGTTGCCCGAGGGCGCGTACACTGGCGCACGGTTGGCCGCCTGGATCAGCTCCAACTTTGCCACCGCCACCTACAGCGAGACCACCAACAGCCTGAGCGTTGCCTACGACGGCAACCGGCTGATCCTGAACGACCTGGAGCTGCGCCAGCAATTTCCTGACGCGGCGGACTACCCCGCCGCGCCGCCCGCCTCCCAAGCCCTTCAGCGTGGACCACATGCTGGGCCCGAGCTTCGTCTCCGGCGGGCAGCAGGTCTTTGAATTTGTCCGGATGATGGCGCACAACGAGGTCTACCTGCGCTGCGCCCAGCTGGCCAACGCCAGCAGAGTGCTGGGCAACCTGGGCGACGACATCCTCTCCAAGATCACGTTGAAGAGTGGCGTGGGCACCATTGTGGAGACGGGCTCAGACGACGGGCACTTTATGGCCCTCAGGGGCCCGGTCACTCTAAGGCACATGCGCTTCCGGCTGACCGACCTGGACGGCAACGTTGTCCGGCTTCGCGGGTCGTCTTTGTCGTTCGTGTTATATCTTGACCACGTATAATTAAAAAGGATGGAGCCGACCAAACAAGAGGCGGAGGCGCAAGAGGCGCCAGAGGCGCACGCTGCGCAGGAGGCACCACACGCTGCGCCGGGCGCTGCGCCGCCGGAGCCGAAACGACGGGGGAGGCCCCCGGAGCAAAAACAAACCGAAGCAGGACGTGCCTACTGAGCCGGCTGCACCAAAGCGCAAGCCAAAGCTGCCTCCGGTTGAGGCACCGGCGGAGGCACCGGCAGAGGCACCGCCGGAGGCACCGGCGGAACCGGCGGAGGCACCGGCCGAGGCGCCTCAGCTCACAAGAGAGCAGCAGCGCGCCCTGCGCATGCTGGAGAGGCAGTCCGCTTATGACCGGTTGACTCCGAGCTATAACCTGCAGCCGCTGCTGCTGAAGCGCTACCGAGAACTGGAGGAGGCGCGGGCCTTCAACAATTGGCTTGGGGAACGCAGGCAGGCGCAGGAGGGGCAGCGGCACCTGGACGATGTGAGCCGGCTGACGGAGGCTGTGCACCGCCAGGTCCCTCAGCTGCGCTACGCGCGGGCCGAGCGCCGGGGCGTGGAACGGGCGGCGGACAAAGTTGCACAAGCCTTGGCATGCCATGGAAAAGTGCAAATCTCTGTGAAACCATGGTATCCAAATCCATCTGAAGGGAGAGGCTGGTGGGCTCCTCCATATTCGATTTGCCTAGTCTTCGGCCATATAGCGACTGCGTTTCCCACTAAACCCCTGCGAATGATGGTTTGGGGGATCATGCCACTAGCCACAATAGCTAGCATAGATAGGGTGCATACCCTGTTCTGCCCTCAAAGTAGGGGTTTTTGAGGCATCGATTCTTGCGAGTGATTGGCCCCTGGCAGTATGGTATGACGTGCGCTTCCTGAGCGGAGCTGGGCCAAAACATGAAGAGAACCCTAAAGGCAGGTCTCATCTGGATCTAATTTGGCAAAAGGACCAGCCATAAAGAATATGCTCCATGGCCGCCCATCATTTCCCTGTCAAAGGAGGGGAGGCAGTAGCTATTCTGCAATACCAATATGGGGCATCCCCTGAGTACTTCATCATATCGCTTTAAAGGGAGCCCTCTTTCTGCTTCTCTTCAGGCTCGGTATGGGGTTTGTTTAATGGGAACCACCAAGCCGTTGCCATGTTGGGTCCCGGGTCTATTTCCTATAAGCCACTTGTTCTTTGATTGGCTTGAAGGGAAGCCAACAGGAAGCCAGCCATTGCTTTTGTTTTGTTTATTTACCCTATTTTGTTTTAATTTTGGGGGGGAGGGGCCTAAGAAAGACACCCCAATGTGAAAAAATTGGAGATTTCAGGAAGGATCATGCCCTCAACCCAGTTTCCCCTATCTTGTTTGCTGTTGACCCCCTCTGCAAAAACAATAAAAAGGGGGTAGTACCACCTCCAAAAACAAGACGAGCCATCCATTTTGACACACGCACACGTGTCCCACTGGGATCGGCTTCGGCGAAGGCAATGCCTGACGAAAGGACGTGAAAAACAGGTCTGGCAAAATCGAGCCCAATTTCAACAAACATCGGGTGATTTCTACAAGTCTAACATCTGCAGAATATGCATAATGTCCCCAAGTAAATGACAAACATTGTGGTGGTCTCGCGTTAGCCCCAGTTGAGCTCGCCGTGAAATCGGCAAAACCTTTCGAAAATGCCTCGGGAAGATCAATAATTCTGAGGGCCAATCAGAATTGTTGCAAAGACGTCGGGGCAACAGAGAACTGCTGGTCCTTAGACAAGAAACACACCAAAGAAAACTTGTTCTGCTCCTCTGGTTTGGTAGTCTTCGAGGCTCAAAGCAACCCTAATTGAAAGAAGAAACGGAAGCTACTTACGATGCGGATGATTATTTCACGATTGCCAAGGACTCCGAAGTTAGGTTGACTGGAAATAACCGGGGCCCAGTTTCTGACTTGCTGGGTGACCGAATTGATTACGAAGTTGTGAAGGCACTATTAGATATGATATCCCTACGAATGAGCACCTTTTGAGGGGCAAATGTTGATTTTCGTTCGGGCGGCACGTTCCCACATGGCCAAAAGCACAGTAGGCTTTCGGATGGGGCTCGCTGAGAAATTGCTGAGAACATAAAAACGAAAACCATTTGGGGCTCGGGGCTGTTTGCCTTCCGCCGTGCGATCCAACATTTGTCAGGGATCCCGACTTCCCCTTTGAAAGCTTCCCAGGAAAGTTCGCGTTTGGAGCTCAGAAAGAAAAGAAACCTTTAGGAATCCTTGCCGGTACCCAAATGATTGAAGGCTATGTCATGTGTTAGAGCATTCCTGCATGCTCTGGCCACCTCTTGGTTTGTCAGGGGAAACTGACGGCTCACCCCGCATGTTCTCCTCGGAACCTGGCTTGAAGTTGCTCGCCAGGACAGAGCTACAGGGCCGCCCACTCACTTTAATTCAAGGAACTGAACTGGGCTACTTGCAGAAAGTGGCAATCTCAAACCCCCCGGTCTTTCACAAACCGTTCCCTTCCATACAACCACAGTCTCTGCTCAAACCTGGAAATCAAACGATTTGGGACGTGGACAGGACATGAACCCATGCAAAACAAAAAAAGGTTCAACCGTCGGGATCCGGACGCGGATCCCCCAGCCTTGGCAGCTGGCTGCTCCTCCTCCCGGCCTCCACTGGGGCTGCTTTGGCCTCGGCGAACCGAACGAGATGCGTCCGGGCCCTCAAGCGGCCGAGTAGCTCCTCGGCCCCTTCTTCGTGCAAAGTGTTTGCCAAGGTCTTCCCATGTTTGTCCAGCTGGGGAAGTGAGTCTTCCTGGAGTTTCCTCAACAAGCCAAGAATGTTGACAATAATTTTGCAACGGTTGGGAATGTCTTCACGGTTGCAACAAGTTACATTCGTTACGGGTCGCTGGCTTGTGAAGAAAGTTGTTTCTCGAGCTTTCTTTCTTATTTTTCGAAAGCTAAACAGCCTTCAAAGGTCGAACCAAAGCACAATCAAGTAGCGAGCCCAGAAAGGCCCGAACAAGTTGCACCATCCTCCAAAGCTACCTCAGCTTGTGGCCCTAAGCGAAAATAAGACTCTATCCCATCGCCAACCTTAAATGTACAAACATGTTTCAAAAAAAGGCCCAGTAAGCCAATAAGTTCCTCACCCCAGCGCCCCGAAAAAACAGAAAGGCGACAGCCTCTCTCTGAGTGCCTGACGTTGAAGCCTGGCTTCTTCCCCCTTCCGGAGTTACCCTATCCAAATCGTTCTACCTGGTGTGCCATGGATGGGCACACGCCGTGTGGATGGTCCAAACTCCTTTGGATGTGGTTCCTTTGGGAATCCTTATGGTTGTGGCGCCTTTTCTACGGTCCGACGTATTCGGGATGGGCTCAGACCTTAGGGTTTGAGTTGTCTAACCGGACAAAGCATGGGGCTTCCCGTTGGTTGCCGCATCCAGAAAATGGTACCCTCACAAAACACATTGTTGCTCCCTTCCGAAGCTTCCTCAAATTAGTGTGTTACCACAATCAGATCAACAGGCTTCAGACAAATGGCGCAGTTTCTGACACATCGTGAAGCGAAAGGGGCCCTCAAAAACACGTCGCACCGCTGCAAACGCCAAAGATCTGCAAAGTCACCAGAAAACAGGTGTGCTGCGTCCCTTTTTCGTCACAGCGATCCTTTCTGCACTGGCTATGGCTATGGAAATCATCATTTGCTGGACAAGCGCATGTTGGCTTAAGTTGTCCTCGTCAGCCGCCTGAGTTGCCAGACCGCAACGGAAAGCCCGAGGGCCATTGAGACCAAGCAGCGGTGTGGCCCAGCAGCTACCAAGACACGGGAGAGGTAAAGGCGGTAGTACAAGCTGGCTTGCTGTTGAAGCGAGTAGTCAGATGCGCTCAGCAATGCCTGCTCTATCTGCAGGCTCTGCAGATTCAATTTTGCAGATTCCAGCAAGTCTAGCTGCCGTTCTTTTAAGAAAGCCAACTGCCGTAAACAGCGCATCTCAAGAACGCTTGGTGCCTGGCCGAAGATAGAGCGTGTCACCTGCAAGCTTTTGCTGAGAAACTCACCGGCCTGGTGCAAGTCCTTTTGCGCCATCTTCACCACTCCCAACTGCAACAAACAAGAAGAAACCTCCTCTGACTTGCCCAAAGCTTCGTTCATGCCCAAGCTTTGGGAATACCAATATGTTGCTGTCTTCAGTGCACCCTGTCTCTCAGCAATGTCCCCCAACCACTTCATGACTTGAGCCACACCTTGATGTGGAGCATGGCCAGCAATTGAAAAGGTGCTCAGGCTCTTGTGAAACCAAGCCCTTGCTGCACGCAGGTCGCCTTGCCTTTGTTTAATGGATCCCAGGCAGACTGCAGAGTCGGCAGCAATGTCAAGACCTTCCTCAAGAGCGCAAGCTGTCTCCCACTGCTGGTAGAAAAAGACTTCCGCCATGCGCAAGTCGCCCTGCCTCCATTTCAAACTGCCCAAATTCCAAAGAGGCACCCCAGCATGCACGCCGAGCGTGCGAGCCATGCCTAGCATTTGGTGGAAACTATCCACCGCGGCCTGCAAGTCTCCCTGCTGCTCCTGCATCTTTCCGATCTTGCAGAAGAGTTTCATAGCAAAGTCGTCAGCAGCCTCGCCATGCGTAGCCTCATGCACTTCCAGGCTCGTAAGGAAGCATTCTTCTGCGGCCTGCCAGTTGCCCTGCTCTGCTTCCAGTTCACCCATAAGGTACCAAGATCCTGAACGCCCCCTTTCAAGTGGAGAAAATACATATCCCATGAGGAGAGCATCAAGTGATCGAAGCTGAAATCCGCTCGACCACTGCATGCATTCCACCCTTTGGGCTATGGCACTTCCGACTTCAGCTCCAGCGCTATTTGCATGGGTCAGGTGGAGGTCTCCCCTCGAAATGAAAGCAATCTCCTGCTCAATCATTTGCAGCGACTGAGGCTGGCGCGGTGCGCGTGGCAGGCAAAGCGTACACACATCCCAGTCGCATGTGCGGCATCCCATGAAGTCGCTCGCGTGGCCAGCTTTCTGACACCATTCGCATCTCAGACCCGAGGGACAAGAATCCTGTGAAACCGGTCCTTGCCCGCAAAGACAGGTTGGATCATGGTAAAGAAAAGACAAGGCTCGATTGCAAGAACGTTGGAAGGCCCCACTTTTTGGGCCATCTGGAATCCAGCCCACCTCATCCACATCACCTTCTTCTGGCCCGGCTGCTAGCCTTGACTGGCCGCTCGACGTTGGGGCGGTGTATGTCACACTCGAATCACTATCCGTGGCGTCCCACCCTGGCGTAAGGTTCAGCTCGGCCATCCTGGCCAACCTCCAAATGGCACGCATCTGCTCACGCTGGGCCATCTGCACAAGCTCGGAATGGCCGGCTTCTCTCTGGATCTCCGTCAAGATCTGGGAATTGTCAGGCATCTCTGCAGGGTCGACATCCTCCCAGCTTTCCATGTAATCATGGTCCTGCGACATCCAAACACCGAAGTCCCAAGCAAGACGCTGCATTTTTTCAAGCAAGTACTGACACATCTCTCCATCCCGACTCTCTAGCCAGTTCTCTATCGCCACCTGCGCAGCTTGGCGGATTTTCGGCAAGGTGTTGTTGTATTTCGTCAAGAGGCCAAAGGCCATGAGATTGGCGCTACACGGGGCTCAAGAAATTTCACACAACAATTGTCGACCCTGGGTTCCGTCGTGCCTTGCGCTTTTTCTGACACATGCTTCTTTGTCATGAACAGCCTGCACATATCTGCACATGCTACGGGCTCAATCCACCAGAGCCAGCGCTGCAGGCATATCTGCTGAGTGACTTGCCACGCTTCATTCAAGACGGATGGCAGATGAATCCAATCCTCGGCGGCTCAAAGTTTCGAATCCTATGTGGATGAGTTGGACAGAACTCTCCACATGCAGTCGAATGTTGGTTCGCTAATTATGCTTGCGAGCAGGGACAAGATTCTCCCGCTTTTCCAAAAACGCAAACAGAAGCTGGGATCTTCTGAAGGAAATCTCTCCGCCTCAGTTTTTATAGTATTTACTGCAGAACTACCCTTTCCTTCCCGACGCGCTTCCTAGGTGGTGAATGATTGTTTCCATCAACCGGATGACCGGTTTTTGCTGACGGGGTCGGTGGGCCAACCACAGCATGCCTTGCACAACATTTCGGATCTATGAAAAGATGAGTGACGTGGCACGTTTTCCATATGTTGCAAAAACTTTGTCCAGCAAAGCCCTGCAACTACCTTACACAAACCTTCTAAAATCCACCCTGCACACGCCCGAAACCAACCCCAGACCAACCCTAAACCAACCTTAAACCAACGCTCATCCCGGCTTTTTACGGGGGTAGTGGTTGGGGTAATGCTTGGCCAGCCCTGTCTTTGACAATCACGCTTTGCGTGGGCCCAGTGGCATCCCCACCCCTTCGAAGTCATGAGGTGTCCCTTTTAACAAGGAAACCGTGTAACATCTGAATGAGGGTCCAGGCCTCTTCGAGCGCCTCGTGGGTAAGCTTGGAGATTTGCCCATCAACTTGAACGAACCTGCCGCGAGGCTCCATGCAAAAGGGTTAGTGTGGTTGGGTTTCTCTGGAGAATAGGCAGATAGCCACCCTACCGCGCGCCCGAACCGCGCAGCGTAACACGACCCGCAAACCGCGTCTACCGCCTCTTCGCTGTTTTTCTTCACTGCCTGGCTCTGCGCCTCAGGGCTACAAATCTGCTAGCAAGATCACTCGCTCTAGTTTCCTTTTATCAGTTGCTAGGGGCCAATGTGTTCTAAAGTTGCACCAGGAGCTTGGGAGCAACAAAGCCTAAGGGGCGTAATAGTTACATACATTCTCTTCTGCGCATCAACTGAAGTTAAGTTTGTAAACTTCTGTAGAAAGAAACACACAAAGAGAATGAGAAAGTAAACAAGAAGCACAAAAAAGGAGACAAAGAAGAAAGTAATTGGGCTACCTCTGTTCAGCGCGCGCTGCAGGTTCGTTGCAGGCTCGCCGCGGGTTCTCGCAAGGGGCTCAAATGGGACGGCCGCGCGCACTGCCCCGCGCGTGTCGAAGCGCTCTCGCTGCGGCGCTGTTCCAAGTCGGCGCCTCGCGAGTCTGCGAAGCGCATGGGCCCTTGCTGTGGCGCCGCGCGGATTCGCAGAGTACTCAGTGAACCCTCTGCGGGGAACGTGCGTGTCGCGCTCTCGCTGTGGCACCGTGCGAATTCGCAGTGCGAATTTACAAGGTACGAGAGTAGCACGCGAAGAAAGTAGAACTCGAAGCGCACTCCCGGAGCGCTGGCTTGAAAGTCGCAACTTTTGAGTGCGAAAGTAGCGCTCGAAGTACACTCCCGGAGCTCCGGCTCGAAAGTTGCAAGTTGCTCTGCGCAAGTTGGGTTTCACGAAGCAGGAACTGGAGCATACTAGTACTTTGGGCTGAAATCACCCGACGCCCCGTATTCTACTTGTTTGGGTTCTTGTGGTACGATTCACCGGGTGCCCGGTTTTCCCTTTTTTGGGGTGACTTTCAACGCCAGCAGAACACTAACGTTTATTGTTTTGGTTAATTAATTGGTTTATTTGTGTGTGTTTAAGTCGCTTTTCTTTTTTCTTTTTCCCCAACAGCTGACGGCTAAGGCGCCTCAGCCCAGATAAGGTTTGGTGTAAGGTTCGAGGAGGTTCGGGGTGGGTGGAACAACGTCATCGAGTTGAGACGGGAAGGACCACGACGATTGCGCCTCGACTCAGGGGCCTGATCAACACGATCAGAGGAGGCAATAGAGGGGCATCAACCGTCGCCAACTGTTCAGTCCACGTATCATGTTTCTCTGCGCTGGCAACTTGATGCTGACCGCTACATTAAAGGTGATCGAGCTATGCAAGAATGTGGGCGTCATCGTCACTGACAACGACCTCATCTGGAAGCAGACTCTGGCGCAGGCCAGGTGTAAGGTTCAAGAAAGGTTTCTGAGGCTCGAGGCTCCAAAGGCAGAAACAAGTTCCGGGCTGGCCAAGTGTGGTTCCTGAGTGTAAGGCTCAAGGAACTGGAGGTTCCAGGGTAGTCTGGTGCATGGAAACTCCGGGTTCCGAGGGCGTACACCAGCAAAGGCATGCGGCTCAGGATTTGAGAGCAGGATGCCGACACGACACTGTGGAGGTGCTAGACGGCATCAAATGGAGAACGACGCACGTGGCGGCGATTTGCTACCGGCTGAGGAGCGCTGGATCGTTCGACCTCAAGCATGGATGGGCGTGATGCGCGTCAACGACAAGAAGCCTCTCGCCACCAACGGCAGTCAGCCCGCGCAGCCGAAAACGCAGCTCTGCGCCACACGGCTGTCCCCCAACCAGCCTCGCGCGCCGCATCTGCACCGCACGGCCGTCCCCCAGCCAGCCTTGCGCCCAGCCAGCCTCGCACACCGAATCTGCACCACACGGCCATCCCCCAGCCAGCCTCGCGCACCCAGCCTGAACAACGCCGGTAGGCCCGGCGGTGCCTAAAATTTAGCCGCGCACAACGAAATAGAAATCTCTTCTTATCTCCGCCGTCAAAGCTTTCATCGCTCCCCGGAACCTAAAGGAACCTAAAGCAGAACCCAAGCATCAGAGATGTTTTTTGGAAAAAGAAACTAAGTCGGGGTTGGCTGGAGTGAGCGGCAATTGATTCATTGTTAGACCGCAGAAAGCTCCTTGTTCCAAGGGCGAAGCCGTGAGCGCGAGACTGGAACAAAACGGGCCCTTCACCCGAAAGAACAACCATCTTGCCTCAAAACACCGGGTTGTGGGGCCCTGACCCTCTTTCACATTCCATGTTGATGTTGTTTTTGTTGGGGAAAGGTGGCGAGGTCGTGACCTAGGGTCTTTCGGGTTCAAGGCCTGAAGAAGAAGCGTTTGGGAGCCCAAAAAAGGGGCGAGGGGTGTTTGGGAGCATTGTGGACCTCTGGCTGCCCTCCAAAACCAAAGGAACTCTTAAGGGACACCTCTATTTCCGAAGACCATCTCTTTTTCCGGCGCTGGGACCCTATTTTTGTCCGGCGTTTCGGAAGCGGGGGGCTGCGGGGACCCCTTAGACCCCCGGCGCGGGACAGACCAGCGCTGGCGGATCTCGGCGTCCTGATGCGCCGAGGGCCCCGGCAAAGAGGCAACTGTTTTGAAAGCAAAGGGAACACACAAGCTGAAAAGGGCAAGCCAATGAAACAGTGCCAACATCGTTTGCCTGCCTCAACTTTATTCTGATGAAAAAAGGCCAACAGTTGGGTGCCCTAAAGCCCGGGCAAACACCAGCTCCATCTGGCGGGCCAAACACCAGCTCCGCTGAAAACATTCTCCGTCTAGATGGGATACTGGGAGCTATCTTTTCAGATTTTTCTTGTACTTGCAGCCACAGCTTCCGAATTTAGACCTTTTTCTTGCTTCAAGTTTCGAGACCATGTGCCAGTCCAACCAGTCAACGGGTTACCTGATGTTCAACCTCAGGTAGGAAAGCAACACATGTCACTCCAGCGCGGTCGACTCTGCTGAATCTGTTGGAGTGAACGGTGACCCCACACAGTCGGCATTCATGTTGTTTTTGTTTGCTTGTAGCCACCCCTGCTAACGCTGGGTCGAACACAGCTCTTTCCGTGACAAAGTGCGAAATCCCTGAAACTCAATTTGCCGCAAAGATTCCAGTTTTTCAGCAACTCTGGAAGACAACAAGTTGGAACCCTTTTTGAAAGAGGAAACCCCCGCTCAGGAACCCTGCCGAACGCATCGTCCTCGTGCTCTTATCCATTGGCGCCAGCACTGGGATCGAAGCCTGCGTTTCGTGGTTGGCTTGGGGAACCAAAGGCCTCACTTAGAACACTTAGAAGGGTTCTAAGATTCAGTGCAATGAGTAATTGGGGGGCCCTAAGCCCTATGGCTGCCATCTGTTCAACCGAGCACTCGTCGGGTCAAAGGAGTCTTGTGAAAAACAAACGCGGTTATACCAACGTTTAGACACTTTGTCCGTTCCTTCGAAATGATCAGTATCCATCTCAATCTCCACAGTCTGCGCTTCACAAGCACCATCATGATCACGCGCCTACTCTCAGCTACCATCGTCAGACAGGCCTCTCGTTAGAAAGTCACTAACACATTCAGGCTCAAAATGATAGGCAGACAAACAAGAACAATGCAACAGGCCAGGGACGCCGAGAACATCACGACAAAAGAGAACGAGAGCTCGCTGGAGGTGATATCAAGGTGGGCATGAGTCAAGGACCAACCTCGACGTTCTTTCGGGCCCCTTGAAACCCCTTGCCTTGAAGGGATAGTACTTCAAGCGAAACCAAAAGGATACCAACCATGTTAGGGACCCCCAATTTTGAGCAGCACCTAATGGATGTTGCAAATTATCAATTTGAACTTCTCCTTGTGGACATAGAGATTCAGCTGAGTCACCACTTTTGTTACAGCTTACGTCACAGACTGCGCTCCTTCCAGCTGCGCAGTAAAGAAAGCGCAGGCATATGGGCCAATGGGTATGTCTGATAGTTGTGGACCCCGGAAAAGCTGTGCCTTCCTTCTGGCTTCCTTTCAGGCGAACCTCAACAAGGCAAAAAACACAAGCCAAACGTGCATGCGCACACAAATGCAGCCACACACACTGTGACCCGCTACAACCCACCAACATCCCATCCTCACTTCCCCCACGTTTTAAAAGCTGGCGCACCATGCTGTGGACTTACATTATGACATGTCAATGTGCAATCACGCGCCTGTTTCTTGCGTAGAATGTTGTCATGAATCAGAAGGAACACACCGTGATGCGGTCGACCGAACTTTAGTGAGACAATAACCGTCACAGACTAGATGACTAATATGTCTGTGCGTCCAGGCGCCTTCCAATTTCTGCACCGTGTGAATCCAATCCTTAGCGTTAAGGCATGTTGCACTGCTCCTAGCTTGAACCCAAACGAAACGGAACTCCAATCAAAGAACCCCGCAAAGCCAGAGGCTCTCTCTTTAGAGGGGGTTTCCCAAATGGATTGTATTCTACCTGAGAGGCTCCTGGCACTCGTCCGTCCAGCATTTGACCTCGTCCTGCGAAGGATTCGAAGTCTAAAACGCTGCGTGCAGGCGTGTGGCTGCAAAATAATGACCCCTAGATATGCGGTTGGTTTCTTTCTGGCTGGTTTGGTTTGGCTCCTGGCTGGCTTTCTGGCTGGTTTGGTTTGGCTCCTGACTACCTTTCTGGCTGGTTTGGTTTGGCTCTTGGCTGGCTTTCTGGCTGGTTTGGTTTGGCTTCTGGCTGGCTTTCTGGCTGGTTTGGTTTGGCTTCTGGTTGGTTTGGCTTGGCTCCTGGTTGGTTTGGCTTGGCTCCTGGCTGGTTTTGTTTGGCTCCTGGCTGGCTTTCTGGCTGGTTTGGCTTGGCTTTCTTTTTTTCCCCTGTTTTTTTTAAGCTCGCCTTGCAGAAACGCAGCTGCTGGGCATTTTGCAAGCATATCTAGGGGTCATTATTTTGCAGCCACACGCCTGCACGCAGGCGTTTTAGACTTCGAATCCTTCGCAGGACGAGGTCAAATGCTGGACGGACGAGTGCCAGGAGCCTCCAAGGTAGAATAGAATCCATTTGGGAAACCCCCTCTAAAGAGAGAGGGGCGCGGCGTGTTGGACTGCGCCTGAACGCGGAAGCCAGACTGCGAGAGGCGGGGCTGCCGGACGTGCTGCTGCCGGTGCGCAGCGAGAAGTGCTGAGGCTGCGTGGCGTTGTTCATGCCGTTGGCGGACCGGACGTCCTGCACGGCCGTGTCCTTGCTGCCCTGCTGGGGCCGGAAGAGCGTGTTCTCCAGCACCCAGCCCGTGCCGTAGGCTGCGCCGCCCGCAATGCCCACGGCCAGCTCCGCCGTTGCCGCCGCGCCAACTCCCGCCGCGCCAGCGTTCCAGCAACCTTGTCCGCGGTGGGCGCCAGGGCTGCGGCCCCCTTGGCCAGGCCCCAGGTTCCCACAGGCTCCGCCCACGCCCTCGGCGGCAACGGCCACCTTGCCCTTCTCCGCAGCCACGGCCGCCGTCTCCTCAACGGCCTGCGCCGCGCCGCGCTCCACCTCCTGCGCGCGCTGCCCCGCCTCGTCCAGGAGGCGCTCCATGTCACTGGGCCGGCCTGTGATCTGCGGAGGCGGCTGCGCCTGGCCGGGGCAGCACGTTCAGGCGCACGTGCTCAGCTGCGTCCTGGGGCAGCTAAGAGTGCGCGGCTGTGAGCCCCGCGGCCCCTGCGCCTGAGGTCCGCTGCCGCCTGCGCACCGTCTGCAGCCCTGCCCGTTGCTGGCCAGGGCGCCGGCCTTGAAGCGGGTTTCGCCGTGGCCCTGGTACCTCCGCACGTCCTCGTCCGTGGCGTCCTTGGGAATTGCCTGAGAGGCGTATGCTGCAGGGGCCGATATGGGGTCCTGGACTGTACGAAATCGTCCAAGTAGAAGTGGCTTGTGACGAACAAGGTGGCCTTGCGGTCCGGCTGGTCCAGGGGCAGCGGCTCATTCTGCTCAAGGTAGCCACCACCTGCTTAAAGCGCGGGCGCTGGTTGAAGCCGTGCGCCCGAAGCGTCTTCATTTACTGTTGCGCTTCGCCCGCCGCCCGTTCCACGCCCCGCGCTCGGCCCGCGCGTAGCGCAGCTGGGGTACCTGGCGGTGCACGGTTTTTGTCAGCCGGCTCACGTCGTCCAGGTGCCGCTGCCAGTAGTAAGGAACATCTGCTTATAGTATCCTATTAATTTGGGCTTTTTGGGCCAAAAAGCTGCCCAGATGGCCATTTTGCGGCCCAAAAATCCTTCGTCACCACTGATGTCACCACTGCTTTTCGGCTCCGTTTCGGTCGAAAAAGTGCTCAAATCGGCCAACTTTCCGAAATCCCGAAAAGTTCGTTTTTTCGTGTCAGACGTCCAAAGTGGCGCCTGAGCCTCCAAGTTCGCTCGTTTTCCGCAAAACCGGTTCCAGACGTTCGCCGTGCTCCGAATTCCGTTTTCTGCCCTGAAAAGCCTGCGAATTCCAGCCCGCTGAACTCGTCACCGCTTGTCACCGCTTTGTCACCACTAGCTTTTTGGGTGCAAAAGTGCGTAAAATCGGGCCCAGTTCCCGAGCTCCTTCTCCGCAGGGTTTTTCGCGGCCCGACAGCCCGCCGAGGTCCAGGCTCGGAGTCCGACAGCCCGCCGAGGTGTCCGTCAGCCCGCCGAGCTTGTCACCACTGATGTCACCACTGATGTCACCGCTCCATCCGGCTCCGGTTTTTGGTGCGCTCAAAACGGTCGAGTCCGAAGAGTCCGTTTTTCGTGTCGGACTGCAAGTGGGATGCCCGAGCCTCCAAATTCGCAGGTTTTCGGTCGAAAGCGGGCTCCAGACGCCAGTTTTCCGCTTTCGGCCCGGAAAAGCGGCGAATTCCAGCCCGCCGAGCATGTCACCGCTTGTCACCGCTTCGTCACCGCTCTCTTTGGGGCCGAAAAGTGCGCGAGTTCGTGTACTGGTAGCACGAGAAGTTGAATTGAGGGATATTTTCCCTCAATCGCATTCCTGCCAGTCCCGGGTCCGCCCCAGGTCTCGTCAGGTGGCCAAGGTGTCCCAAACGTTTCTTTGACCGAGATTTTCGGTCAATTCGTCGCATCATGCCCAGTGTCCGATTTTATAGGTCACTGCGCCACTTCGCGTACTGGTAGGGGCTGTTGCGAGTTGATATAACTCAAGCGAGGGAGCGCTGCGAAAGTACAACACCCCTGCGTTATAGACCTACTCCTAAGAAAACATGTTTGAAGGACCTGTCACGGGCAACATCCCAGAGGTCCTGGACAACGGAGAGGTGACTGACGGCACGCACGTCACAGCAGGACAGCTGGCCCTCGCGCTCACGCCCTATGCTCAAGTAACTGACCTGGCGGTGAACACGGCAGCCTCCGGCAACAACGCCGCTGCCATCCAGTCCCTGGACGACAGAGTCTCCGCAGAGCTGGCCTCAAAGCTGGACAGCAGCGCGCTGGCGCCGGCGATTGCGCCCCTAGCAACGGCTGCGGCCCTGGCCACCACGGACGGTCAGGTGGCCGCGCACGGAAGCAGCATCGCAGCGCTGCAGAGCTTGCTGACCACGGGTCTCTCCAACAAGGCAGACCAGTCGGCCTTCGACGTGCTGGAGGGCGTGGTTGCCACCAAGAGCACCCCGGACAGCGTGGACCTGAAGCTGTCCAACTACAGCACCACGGCGGCCATGAACGGCTCCATCGCCTCGGCCAACAACGCCACGCTGGCCACGGTGGCCGCCAACTACGGCCTCAAGACGGTGGTGGACCAGCACTCCCTGGACACAGCGGCGAGGATCACGCCGCTGGAGGTGGACACCAAGGTGGCCAACGCTCTCCTGGGGGCCGTCACTGCCGCGGCGCTGGCCTCCGAGCTCGCGAGCCGAGACGCCTCCATCTCGGGGCTGCAGGCCTCCAAGGCAGACGCCAGCGCCCTGACTGCTTACGCCCTGCAGTCGGCCGTGGACACTTCCTCGGAGGTGGACTCTAAGATAGCGACGGCCCTCTTTGACGCCGTCACCACGGCAGCCCTGGACGCCGCCCTCCTCGGCAAGGCGGACGCAAGCGCGCTGGCCTCCCTGCTCTCCACGGTGGACGGGTTGGACACGCCGCTGGAGGCAGACACCAAGATAGCAAATGCCCTGCTGGGTCTCGCCACCGAGGCCTTCGTCGCAGCGCAGCTTGCTAGCCGGGACGCCAGCATCACGGCGCTCCAGGGGGCCAAGCCCGACGCGACGCTGCTGGCCTCATACGCCACGAACGCCGCGCTCTCGGCCAGCGAGACCACGCTCCAGAGCGCCCTCGACGCAATCCTCGCGGAGCTCGCCGCCCTGCAGCTTTCCGGCAGCGGAGTTGTTAACGCGCCGGCCCGGGCGGGCTTCACAACTTGGGAGCTCGTTCGTGGAAGCAACGTCGTTCGCAACCTGCACTTCGTGGCTCCTCTCTCTGCTGCGCTTGCCAACGGCGACGACACGCTGAGCATCACGGCAGACTGCTACTCCACGGCGGGCACTGACGCCGCCATAACAGCAGCCCTGCTGGCCTACTACACCTCGGCTCAGGTAGACGCGCTGTCACAGGGGCAGCGCAGGACGCTGAGACGACCAGCACCATCACAGCAGCGCTGCTGGCCTACTACACCTCGGCGCAGGTAGACGCGCTGTTGGGAGACTACCGCACGGCAAGCGCGCAGGACACGCAGACGCAGGCCGCCATCGCGGGCGCGCTGCTGGCCTACCGGACGGGCCCGGACCAGGACGTCTTCGCAACCAACCAAATCACCTCGGCGCTGGTGGCGTACCGCTCAGCCGCAGACCAGGACACGGCAACGGCCTCGAGCATCGCTGCCGCGCTGCTCAGCTACTACACCATCGCGCAAGTAGACGGCCTCCTTGCCGGCAAGCTCGGAGTCACTGAGGCAGCCTCTGCGCTGCAGATAGCAGTGCGCTTTCCGGACGACGGAGGGGCCGACGAGGTGGTGGCCGCCATAGGAGAGCAGATCCTGGCCCCCACGGACGTCTCACTGTCAAACTGGACGGTTCGCCCCAGCAGCGGCTGCAGCGTGGTCCTGGCCACGCACACCGCGGGAGGGAGCGTGGACGGCTACACCCTGACCCTGGCGGCGAACCCGTGGAACATCGTGCGCACCTACAACTTGACGCCCGGCAGAGAGCTCCTCTTCGCCTGCCGCTACCGGCTCGGCACGGCCTCCAACTTCGTGGTGTACGTGTCAGAGGCAGACAACGTCTACGACCCGTTGTACGGCAGCTTCGTGGGCGACCAGGGCGCCTGGAGCACGGCCAAGATGTACTTCACCGTGCCGCCCAACGGAGTGGCGAAGCTGCACTTCGGGGCGCACTTCCAGGCGCCGGGCCTGCCCAACCAGACGGCTGGAACGGTGGACGTCTACGGCCTCCAGATCCTGGACGCAACCCTGGAGACCGGCAACGCGGTGGAGGCGGAGGAGGACACGGCGGCCTCGGCGCTGCTGCTGAAGCACGAGTTCCTCGACGGAGGGGCCGACGACGTCACGCTGGCCACCCTGGGCGAGGTGCTGCTGGAGCCCACGCTCACCACGCTAGGCAACTCCCTGGTGCGCTCCAACAGCCAGAGCTCCGTGGCCTCGGCCAGCTTCACGGTGGGAGGCTTCCAGCTGGAGGGCTACGCCATGACCCTGAGCTGGAACATCGTGCGCACCTACACGCTGACGGCGGGGAGACGCTACTCCTTCGGCTGCCGGTACAGGCTGGGCACGGCCTCCAACTTGGTGATGTATGTCAGCGCGGCCGACAACGACTACGCGGGCGTCACCGGCACCTTCCTCGGCACGCCCTCGCAGGGTGTCTGGAGCACGGCGCGCCTGGACTTCTCGGTGCCGCCGGGCGGAATCGCGAAGCTGCACTTCGGAGCCTTCGGAGGCTCGATCCCCGGGCTGGTGCAGCAGTCGGCGGGCACGCTGGACCTGTACAGCATGCAGATCAGGGCCTCAGCCTTCGAGGGAGAGTCGGTCTCCGTGACGGACCTGCTGGCGGATTCGCTGGCCCTCACGGGCTCGGCCACGCTGGACGGGCTCACCGCGCAGGGCAACGTGGGCTGCGACCAGCTGCTGTGCAACGACGTGAACTGCACCGACGTTTTCACGACGGGCGTGGACGCCTCGGGCGCAGTCTCCTGCGCAGCGCTCACAGCCACCGGCACCGTCGCCGGAGCCACGCTGTCGTCCACGGGGGCCGTGTCAGGCAGCTCGCTGAGCATCAGCGGCGCGGCCAGCGTGGGTCTGCTGAGCTCCGCCACCGGAATCACGGGCAGCACTCTCACCATCAACAACACCGCCAACGCCGGGAACTTCACCACGGTCGGAGACGTGTCCACGGGCACGCTGACGGCCTCAGGCGCAGCAACCGCGGCGAGCTTCGCAGCCACCGGGGCGGTCACGGGCGCCACGCTGACGATCGCCGGGGCGGCCTCCGCGGGCCCGCTGGACTGCGAGAGCCTGGACTGCACCTTCACGGCCACGAGCGGCGGAGTGTTGACGGGCAGCGTGGTGCGCGGCGACGTGACGAGCCCGGGCACGGTCTCCGCGCCGCAGCTCTTCGCGTCCAACACGCTCACCGTGACCAACACCTCCGACTTCTCGGACGATCTCTTCCTGACGAAGAACTGGGCGGGCTGGAGCAAGCTGCAAGTGTCCAACAACAGCGCGGCCTCCGACAGCGGTCCGGAGCCGCGGCTGCTGGGCAACCAGAGCGCGCGGGTCTTCCTGGAGCGAGACGGCGGGGCGCACCAGTGCGAGCTCATCATGATCAACGACGAGGCGCTGGTGCAGACGAAGAGCCTCTCGACGCAGCAGTCCTTGACCACGAACCAGAGGAACCCCGGCTGCCTCGTGATCGCAGGCAACACGGGCAACGTGGTCTGCAACACGAGCTTCACGAATTTGTCGGACAGCCGGGTGAAGACGGAGATGGCCGAGGCCGACGTGGCAGAGCTCCAGCAGCTCTTCGACTCCGTGGAGGCCAAGCAGTACAAACGCCCGGACATGAACGAGGACCTGAGGCTGGGCTTCGCCTCAAACGACTTCGCAGGAACGAAGTGGAAGAACCTGACGGGCACCGCAAGGTGGAGCGACGGCACGGAGATGGTCACCCTCGACTACTCGCACCTCACCAGCGTGCTCTGGGGTGTGCAAGGGCTTCCAGGGCCGGCTGGACGAGGTGGAAGCCTGGCAGGCCCAGCGGGGGCCGAAGAACCCATAAGAAACATGGCTGACGCTCGCAGACAAACCATCAAGGCCGTCTACGAGGATCCCCGCACAGGCTTCGGCAGCATAGCGCAGACGCTGCGGCAGGCTCAGGTGCGCGACCCCAGCATCTTCAGAGAGGAAGTGAAGGCGTTTCTGGACGGCCTCCGGGTGAACCATGACCGACCGCAGAGAGGCTACAACAGCTTCGTGATGTGGAGCCCATGAACCAGCTGCAGGTGGACCTGGCAGACATGAAGGCTTTCGGGGGCAAGCCCTACCCCTTCATGTTGGTGGCCATCGATGCGCTGACCAAAAAAGTGGCCTCGGAGCCGCTGAAGGATCGTCTTGCGAGCACCACCGCGGCGGGCATGAAGAAGGTCTTCCAAGCCCTGGGCGTGCCGGCCAACTCCGACGACGGCTCCGAGTTCAAGAGGGAGTTCAAGGAGCTGATGGATTTCTGGGACATCGAGAAGCAGGTGACCAGGGGCCACGCCTACTTCGCGGAGCGCACCATCCGCACCATCAAGGAGGCCATGTTGCGTCGCATAGCAGCCGGAGCGGGCCGGCGGGGGCAGTGGCACCTCATGCTGGCCGACATCTTGAGCCAAATCAACGGGAGGAAGCACGCTACCACGCAGGTGGCGCCAAACCTCGCCTACTCTGACCCCGAAATGGCAGAGATTGCTCTGCGCAACATCGAACGCAGGGCCAAGCACAAGGTGACCCGCCCTGAAATCAAGGTCGGGGATGTGGTTCGGATCAGGGTTAAGCCGATCGAAAGCAGGGGCTCCTACAGGGTCAACGAGATAGCCTGGAGCGAAAAGGTATACAGGGTTGTCTCCGCCGAGAGCGGGGAGATGGGGGCGAGGTTTGGCTTGGAGGGGTGGCCGGAAAAGGTGGTGCACAGGGATCTCCGAAAAGTCCCCGAAAACTCAGCTCCCGAACCGCGGGGGTTGGAGGTGCAATCCCGCCAGCGGAGGCTCCAGAGAGGCCCCAGGCTCCCACCTCCTTTTTGATGCTCTCTGTGCCTCTACGATCTCTACTCTACGTCTCTACGACGTCTCCGACAGCTCCGCCCGCCACTCACCGACGAGCTTCTTCACGTCGGGCCGGGCCGGGGGCTCGGGCGGGCCCCCATGATCTAGGACCGCGTCCCACGCGTCCCACCTCCCGCTCCACGTATCATGAGCCTCAAACCAGCGCAGGGCAAGCTCTGCCCGCTGGGAGCGCGTGGCCTGGCCATCAAGAGCCGCAGAGACGTGGCTCACCTCGCTCATGATTTCCTCCAGATCCACGCTCGCAACGAGGCATTTCTCGAGGCGTCGGACTTCCGCTTCCTCACCGAGCAGCTGCTCCTCGAGGAGCTCGATGCGGCGGCGCTGGTGTGAGCGCTCGGCCTCAAGCAGCGCATCCTCGCGAGGCCGCTTGGTGGGAGGCCGCTGGGCCATCAGAGCAGCCGCAAGGCAGGGTGCGTCCTCGTCCGCCCACGCGGCAGGCTTTTCCAGAAGCCATGCCTGCACGCATCGGAAGGCCTTGGAGGAAGTCATCTCTTTGAGCAGCTGCGGCGGGTTTTTTTTGCGACCATTCAAGCATTTGGGACCATTCGAGCATTTGGCGGGCTTCTTTTTTCTTTGCGCGAGTCCAAGCTCGTCAGTGCGTCCGCCTACGAAGATTTCTGTTCTCTTCCTCGAGGATCTCGACGCGGCGCTCCAGAGCCTCACGGCGCAAAGTCTCACGGTTGGCCTCATCCTCAAGCTGAGCA
The DNA here is from genome assembly GCA_963377175.1 of Effrenium voratum. Taxonomy (NCBI): domain Eukaryota; class Dinophyceae; order Suessiales; family Symbiodiniaceae; genus Effrenium; species Effrenium voratum. The sequence goes on along the minus strand of CAUJNA010001585.1, from coordinate 19,880 downwards.
GCATACTCTTGCGCCATCAGCAGCAACGCTAGATTTCGCTCGCTGCGTTCGCAGAGCCGCTCCAGCGCCCCGAGGAGAGCCCCATGGTGCGCAGCTTCGGTGAGGAGATCCTCTTCAAGGTACTCGAAGCGGTGCCGGTAGTACATGCGCTCGGCCTGGAGCAGCGCATCCTCGCGAGCCCGCGCGGGAGGCCGCTGGACCATCAGAGCGGCCGCAAGGCTGGCAACGTCCTCCTCCGCCCGCACGGCGGGCTTCTCCAGAAGCCATGCCTGCACGCACCGGAAGGCCGCTGAGGAAGTCATGATAGCTTTAAGTGGCTGCGCGGGTTTTTTTGAGTCCATTCAAGCATTTGGGACCATTCGAGCATTCGGCGGGTTTTTTTTCTTTAGCGCGTTCCCCTTGCCCTGTCCAAATCCTCCTCAAGCTCATCAACGCGCTCACTCGAGGATCTCGTCGAGGCGCTCCACCCGCTGACGGAGAATTCTGTTGCTGCGCTCCAGCTCTCAACGCGCTCCCTGGCTCGCTTGCGATCTCTGTCGATGATATCGTTGAGGCCGCCCACCCGCCGGCGGAGATCACTGTTCTCGCGCTCCCGCTCCTCACGGCGCAGAGTTTCATCGAGGAGCAGCACCTCAACACTCACCTCCGCCCGCACCGCTCGCTTGCGTGTTTGCTTGAGGAACTCGTTGCAGCGGTCCAGCAGGCGAGAATTTTGTTGTCGATCTCCCGATCCTCGCGGCGCTGAGTTTCATCGAGGAGCTCCTCATCGAGCTGCGCGATGAGATGCCGCTGGTGCGAGCGCTCGGCCTCAAGCAGCGCGTCCTCGCGAGGCCGCTCGTAGGGAGGCCGCTGGGCCATCAGAGCAGCCGCAAGGCAGGGAGCGTCCTCGTCCGCCCATGCGGCAGGCTTCTCCAGGAGCCATGCCTGCACGCATCGGAAGGCCGCTGAGGAAGTCATCTCTTTGAGCAGCTGCGGCGGTTCGAAATCAGCATTATCGAGAAAGCAAGAAAACGAGAGCTCGGGATCTTTCTTTTTTCAGGTTCCGACAGTCTACGCCCAGCATCGGCTCAGCCGCAGCGGCAATGTCGGAGCGGGCCCCAGAGGCGGGGGCCCCACGAGGAACTCCATCACGAGGTCGAAGGGCACAGAGCCAGGCGGAGCGTAAGCGCCCAGCATCCGCAGCTGCTCCAGGTTGCGCCAGTGCCCCAGCGGCCGCGAGTTGTGAGCGTCGAGGCCGTAGACCTTGTCGTTGAAGGGCGAGAGCGACTTCTTCTCGACGGTCTCCACGGCGATCCCGTGCGCGCGGCTGCGCAGCTGCGCGAAGGCCGCCCTGCGCTCGCTGCCTTCCTCCAGCACCTCCGAGATGCCGGACGTTGGTCACCGCCTTCTTCGGCACGCCCTTGATCTTGCGCTTCTCCTTGCGCGCGCCGTCGGGCTGGACCGTGAGGATGCTGTACATCTTGGAGCGCAGGCCCACGTACTCCAGGATCCTGGCGGGGAAGGTCTCGTCGCCGAGCTTGCCCAGCTGGCCCATCACCTCGATGGCCTTGGCGCGCGCCGCTGCAGAGAGCGCGCTCAGGTCCCTCTCGGGGTCCTTGGACTTGCCGGCCACGCCGAAGAGGGCGGCGCCGTTCAGGTTCGCCTCGGCCATGGCGTGGAGCGGGTCCTGCAGCTCGAAGATCTGCACCATCACGGAGTCGGTGTCCGTGAAGAGCAGCCTCATCTTCGGGAAGAGCCTCCTCATGTGGAGGTAGTAGGCCTTCTCCATCATGAGCTTGGAGAGCTGCAGCGTGCGGGCGCCGATTTGGGTGGGCACGCTCATGCAGGCCTTGCTGCGGTCCGTCTTGAGCGTCTCCACGAAGGCCAGGAACCCCTCCGAGTCGTTGATCTGGAGCTCGAAGTTCGTCACGGAGCTCTTGCCCACGGCCCGCTCGAACTTGGCCGGGTCCACGTAGGCGTTCGTGTTCCTGAACTTGTCGGGGTTCATGCAGCAGCGGCCAAAGATGGCGTTCTGGGTGAGCTTCACCACCTTCTCGGCGACCACGCTCCCCGCCGTCTTGAGCTGCCTCCGCTCGCTGTGCTTGAGCTCCATGAAGCCCGCCATGAAGGGGCTGCAGGCGAAGCGGTAGCTCCAGACCCTGGCGCCGTCCACGCCCTCCTCTACGTGCATGCCGAGGAAGGGCACGAGCTTCTCGCAGGGCGACGGGGAGAGGCCGAGGCGCTCCGCCATGTCCGCGGTGTGCGGCCCGTACAGGCCCTTCCCGACCTTCATGCGTGCGGGGGGAGCCCAGTCCAAGTGGTCATGCAGCTCCGGGGGGAAGTTGTAGTCCACGAGGAGCAGGTAGCTCACCTCCTCGGCGAGTTCAGGCTTGAGAGGCACGTTTCGTGTAGCCAGCTCAGCCTAGCAGCGTTTTCTTCTGGCAGGGCGACCGCCACGCAGGGGCCGTTGGCATGGGCAGCGTCATTGCGTTGAAGTCCAAGTGACGGGCTCCTCGGGGTTGTAGTCCTGCCCAACTCGGGGTTGATGCAGCTCAGCCCACCCATGACGGAGGACCGCACGTCCGCGTAGGCCTGCTCGTCGGTGAGGTGAATGGGAGTCTCGCGGGCCGAGTGCCGCAGCATGGCGTCCCAGGCGGCCCCGGGCAGCGTGACGTAGTGGATGGGGTCGAGCCCCGACTGCGCCCACGTCGGTGTGGAGGTAGCAGTCGTGGAACTCGCGGAAGGTCTCCCACCCCATGAGATAGGCGGTGTTGACGGCCAGCCGGTGGTCCTCTGCGCTCACCGCTTTTCCTGCCAGCACGCTGTCGTAGCACCGCGGGCATCTCCCACGCCTCGGCGCCGCAGAAGTGCTCGAAAGGGCATGGGCAGCTTGCGCAGGATGCAGTCCCACGCCTGCTCCAGGTCGCAGTGCGTCCGCCGCTGTTTGAGAGGCCGTCTTTGGGGCGGAGAGTCCGTCGCCGTGCGCAGCTGCAGCTCGGGGTGAAGCGAGGCCATCAGCGGGAAGAGCTCCGGCAGCTGCTTGTGGGTGCAGGCCCTGAGGTCGTCGATCATGCTGGCCAGTGGGAAGACGTTCTCAGCGGGCCCCACCTCATCTGCAGGCACTTCTCGCCCGACTTGCAGAGGACTCGGAGGCAGAGGTGGCTGTAGTCGCCCTGCTTGGTGAGGGGCCTTGGCGCGGCCTTGGCCTTGCCCTTGGGTGCGGCCTTTGGCGTTGGTGCAGCCTTGGCCATGGGCATGGGCCTCTCGGACTCGCTTCCTTCCTCATCGCTCTCGGTGCCGTCGTTGTCGCTGTCCTCGCCGAGCTCTTCGCGCGGCGCCCTGCTGACAGGAGAGCCCATCGTGGCGATGCAGCGCAGCAGGAAGTGGAAGTCGTAGCCGCCCCCGTTGTGAAAGACCACTGGGATGGTCTTGGGCGTCTGGGCCGCGATGGTGCAGGAGTGGCACAGCGCCCCGAGATACTGCCCGGTGCCGTGGCAGTGGTGGAGCTTCTTCTCAGCGGTCTCGAAGGACGCGAGGCACTCCCTGCAATGAGTGGCGGCCCTGTGCTCCAGCTCCTCCCGCCGGGTCATGCTGACGGCCCAAGTTCGGCGTCTCCAGGTGAGGTAGTGGTCGGCCAGCTTGAGAAGGTCGTCCAGCATGGCGCGGACGGCGTGGAACTTGCCGCTGTCCCGCTCGTGGTGCGTGAGCCTCAGCCTCAGTTCCTCGGGTGGCACGTAGCCGCAGCGCCCGACGGCGACGTAGCAGGAAGAAGCCGCGACGGTCTGGCGCGCCGGCTGCTGCTGCGCTATGTGGACCGTCGGGGCGGGCGTGCTGTAGACCTCGAGGTCCGCGTAGCACGTCAGGGGCGCGCGCTCTGCGGAGGCCTTGCCCCTGTAGCGCAGCAAGCTCTTCTCGGGCCCGGGCAGCGGCACTTTCCGAGTGCGCTCGGCTATCTCTCGATAGCACTGGGTGGCGCGGTGGCGCTGCCACGAGGCCTTCAGGGTGAAGCGGGCCATGCACCTCGGGCACTTGTACTCCCTGCAGCCGCCGGTGTTGGTGGGCGTGGCTCCCAGGGTCAGCCCCTGTCTGCTGGCCAGCGCCTGGAAGTTGTGGATCAGGCTGTAGTGGCCGCTGTGCAGGAGAAGCAGCACGGTGTGCCGGACGACGCCCGTGCCGCTCGGGGCGCGCTGCTGGAGGACGTGGTAGTACTCCAGCCCGTCCGCCCACAGGGTTCGCTGCCACACGAAGACGAAGACCACCACCCGCCCCGCGTTGCGGAGCTCGAAGGCGTCGATGTCGTCGAAGCCCACGGGGCGGTCCGTCGGCAGGCCAGAGAAGTCCACCCCCGCGTCGGCCAGAGTGGGCTGCCATCCCGCGGGGCGGCGTCCGCGGCGGCTCATCTCGGGGTAGAAGAAGGAGCCCGAGCAGCTCGTGGCCCTTGACCGCTGGAGCTTGTCGAGCTCGTCGACCCCGAGGCAGTGGGCGAGGACGCACCACATGAAGCGGCGGTGGTCCTCGTTCCGAGGGTTCCAGATGGCCTTCTTCTTGGCCAGGGTCTCGGGCAGCTCCTTCCAGCAGCCTCCCGCCTCGTTGGGCGGCGGGGGCGCGGGCATGTCGGCCAGCTGCTGCGAGGGAGCAGTCAGCAAATACGCCGCCGTGATGCCCACGACGGTCCAGTTAGACTCGGGGAAGCGGGAGCGCTCGACCGCGACCTCGAACTTCGTCCTGATGGCCGCCATCATGGTTCCGGCGCGGGCCGACAGAGGCGCGGGCCTCACGATCCACGGCGCCAGCCGGAGGTAGTGGAGCGTGAGCTCCGCGTCGTTTGCGGTCGGGCGCCTCAGCAGGATCTGGAAGCTGACCTTGGCGAGGAAGGGCAGCCGAATGACCAGCAGGTCTTGGAGCCGGTCCACCAGCAGCCGCAAGGCGTCGATGGTGAAGACCTGCTGCTCAGGAAGAGGGCGCAGCCGCAGCTCGCGGGTCCAAGCGGCCCCACGCGCGCGCAGTTCTGTCACATCGGCCTCGGCGCTAGGCGCGCACGGCTCCTCCAGAGGCACCGCCCGGACAGCGCTGAGCCCCAGGCGGCCCCAGATGCGGTCAGACAGCTCGGAGATCATGGCGCGAATTGGTTTGAGCTGAATAAATTGCTTTCTATAGAAAAATAATAAAATATTCAGTCGGTCGGACGAGCGCTTCTTTTTCTGTCACGTTCTGTCCTGGCTTCTGTTCTGTCCCGGATTCTACCGCGTCACAGCGAGTCGGTGCTGCTGCCCTGCAGGTTCAGCGCAGTGAGGAGCTCTCTGGAGGCCTCGTCCAGCTCCTTGCGCGCCTTCTCAACCCGCTCCAAGGCGGCGAGGGTTGCGCTCTTTGCCGCCAGACCGGCAGCCGCTCAGCGATCTTCTTGCTGACGAGCTGCTCCTCCACCTCGTAGAGCTCTCTCTCGATCTGCGCCAGCGAGGCGATGTCGCTCGTGCGAATGCGGCGCTGCCTCAGGGCCTCGCGCTTCTCGCGGAGCGTCTCGCAGCTCTCCTCCTGGCGCTCCTCGGCCACCGCGGGAGCGGAGCAGCGGTTGAGGCGCTTGCGAAGCTTGAGCCGAAGCTCTTGGGAGCGCTTCAGCATGTCCCTCCAGTCCTGCATGTCGACCTCCTCCGCCGGGAACCTGCCGGCGACCCCGTCAGCCAGCAGCCGCTCCAGCACGGGCGCTCCCCGAGTAAGCTCGTCACGCAGGCGGCTCACCTTTTTCAGAGAGGCTCCCCGCTTCAGCGCCTCGGCATCGACGGCGACCCTCAGCAGAGGCCTCAGCTGCTCGCGGCGCTCCAGGACGTGGGTGGTCATTCTGAATTTTTTTAATGAGCAAAAAAAGGCTGCGGCATCGGAAGAAACTACAGCGGGCACTTGCGAGACGGTGGCTCCACACGCAGATCCGTGACCTCAAGACTCAAGCCGCACATGCCGCTCATCAACCACAAGCTGCGCGCTCTCAGCCTAACGCGCGCGGTGCAGTGAGCCAGCTCAGCGGGGCGGTCCGCAAACGTGCCGCCGGCGTTCCAGAAGCGCGCGTGGGCTGGCAGCTTGGCCTTCAGCATCCAATCGCCGCCGCGCGATTGCCTCACAGAAGGCAGCAGCCGCTGGCGCACGGCCTCGGGCGTGAGCTTCGCGTCGAAGACGCGCTCGGATGCGGCCGCCAGCAGCTCGACCAGATCGGACTCGGCCCGCTCCCAGAAGAGCCTCGTGCGCTCGTCGGTTGCGAAGCTCACACTGGGGCGCTGCCCCTCGGAGAAAGCCCTGGGCTCCCATGGGATTTCCAGCGACGCTTCGCTCTGCCAAAACAGCGGCTCCAGGCACAAGAATTTGCCACCCTTAGCATTGGAGCGCACCTCGCCCAAGTTCCACATGCTTGTCTGGCTCGTCATCCTTTTCTGTCTCCGATTAAAAAAGATTGGTCCGAGCATGCGAAACTGCTTGAGCCGCGTCGTCGCCTGTGCGTGCTTCGTTGTGCTGGTGGTGGTTATTAAACATGCCGAGACTGCTGGAGCTGTTTTGCGGCACAAAGTCGATTGGCTGAGCCTTCGAGGCGGCAGGGTGGGAGGTCGTTTCCTTGGACATCGTGTCGAAATTTGAGCCCACGATCCCGTGCGACATCCGGAGCTGGGACTACACGACGTTTCCGCCGGGGCACTTTGACATGGTCTGGGCCAGCCCGGTCTGCACGGAGTACAGCCGAGCTCTGACGATGCGCCCTCGACGACTCGAGGAGGGCGACGCGCTGGTGCACAGAGCCCTTGAGATCATGGCGCACTTCGACCCGCTCATGTGGGTCATAGAGAATCCGGCCACCGGGCTGCTGAAGACCCGCCCGTTCATGGAGCGCCTGCCCTGGGTGGACGTGACCTACTGCAAGTACGGGACTCCGTACAGGAAGCAGACCCGGCTGTGGACCAACATGCGCTGGAGGCCGAGCCGAGGGCTGTGCAGGAGCGGCAGCCGGTGTGATGCGTGGGAAGACGGGAGGCATCTGAGGGGCGCCCAAGGGGGGCCTCGACTCATGGGGGGCCAGCGCGAGAGGGTCAGAGGGCAGTCGCGCGAGCTGCTTTACAGCATTCCTACGGCGCTGTGCGAGGAGATTGCGAGCGCGGCCGCGGCAGAGCTTGCGGATCGGCTGAGCATCCCGGACTGAAGCGAGGATCATTTCTTATAAAATCCTTCTCGGACCTGGACCCACCAAATCCCACCGGTGCACAGAGCTAGACCAGTTGGGCGGCTGGGTGGCTTCGGTCTTGGAACAATGAAATAGGGGTCCAACACTCAGGCACAACGGGGCACGTCCCTGAAGTTTAAGATGCTCATGATGCTCATTTGCATGTGTTGGTCTAAGGAAGGTGCAATGTATGCGGCACTGAGTCTTGCACCCACATCGAGACAACATATACCCCGCAATCAAAGTACTCGGGCTCCGTCCTGGAGTCCGGAGCAGGCATCGTATTTCCGATACGTGATCCTGACTGAAAAAAAGCAAGTAAATCGGCAATAATCTGGTATCAAACGAGGTTAAGGAGCCAGATCAAACGAGGCGAATCTGTACTATGCTGTTGGGCGAACCCGTACTGGGCGAACCCGTACTGCCAAGTACTATGGGGTCGTTGGGCAGCCGTATCATCCTACGTGCCTGCTCGGCATCGTGCCTGCTCGGCACCGTGCCCGCTCGGCACCCCCTAAGTGCCCGCTCGGCACTGTGCCTGCTCGGCACCCCCTAAGTGCCCGCTCGGCACTGCCTACTCCTAATCTAGAGTGCCCGCTCGGCACGTTTACCTAAAGTGCCCGCTCGGCACTCCTAAGTGCCTGCTCGGCACTGTGCCTGCTCGGCACTCCTAAGTGCCCGCTCGGCACCCCTCCCGCCCCACCCCCTCTCTCCCCCGGTCCCGACCGCTGTTTTCACAGCAGAGCGGCTCGACGTCGCCTCGCTCACACCTGTCCATCCTGCGCCGGTGGCATGTCAAGAGAGTACATGCTGACAAAAAAAACTCACAACAAAACCGGAGCCTCACGCAGGTCCAGTTCATGAGGACTTCCCCTGGGGCAAACTGTGGATTACGTGCCAAAATGCAAACACTGTGTCATGACATGAGCGGCCTTGCTGTAGATCGGGGGCTCGTGCTTCGGCTTTGGAGCCGGCTCCACCTGTCAATCAAAGTGAGCAATTGCGGAGTCCTACAACAAACCAATAGGGCCTTGGGGCGTTTGCTGGCTGGGATCAAAGCCTGTCAGGAAACAAGATCACCATGCTCAAGGCCCAGCATCTCTCCCAACCTCGAGATTCGCGACCTGGGCCCTGAGCTGCATGTTGTCCCGATGCAACGGCCCGTGATCAGCCTGCCCAGGTCACGCATGAAAAAAACAAGAAGACTCAGCACCTACGCGCTCCTGGTATGAAGCCGTCCACCTCCGCTCCGCGGCCAGCTCCGTGCAAATCCTGGTGTTCTCCTGAACCTGGCAAAAAAAGGAAGTGCATACAAAAAAAAGAAGCCCCCCCTGACCTTCTCGTAGAATTGCTTCTCAAGGGCATCCTGCCGTGGCAGAGCAAGAACAAGAGAGTTGACAAACCGCCACAGCTCCTTCTCCGCCTTCACCGCCTTCAGCTCCTCCTCCAGCTTCTTGATCAAAACGTCCTGCGGTCAAGTGTAAGCAAACCTCATCAACCCGCTCCGCAAAAGTCTTGCCTTCACCGCCAGCTCCTTGCGAACGTCGTCCTGCAGCCAGGAGCGTGCGCGCTAACGACAACACTGAGCCTCTCCTTCCAGGAGTTGAACTCCTTCTCCCTCTTGATCTTCGAAGGCGGCCTTCAAGTGGCGAGATGATGCAACGCTTAAAAAAGAAAACAGGCCTATGAGGCTTCTTCCAGGCGCCTCCCCACACGTCCTCGCAACAAAATGCATGTGATGCCCCACGAACTCAATGAGCAGTCTCCTGAGGGACCGCCCACCCGGCAGAGCTGCCGGCGCCGCCCCACTCCTCCTGACATGGAAAAAAAGGGGAAAAAACGAGGGCGATTCGGGCCTGATGCGGCCCAGCACTCCTCCTGACGTGGAAAAAAAGGGAAAAAAACGAGGGCAAAATCGAGCCTGGTGCGGCTCCCAATGCCCCCAGCACTCCTCCTGACGTGGAAAAAAAGATGAAAAAAACGAGAGCGAATCAGGCCTGGGACGGCTCCCATTGCCCCCAGCACTCCTCCTGACAGCAACGCACCAAAAAAAGGCAATAAAAAAAACGAACGTCCTCCGCCATTCCACCAGCTCCACCAGCTCCACTCATGACGGGCGCTGATGTTGCTGCTGATGTTGCTGCTGATGCTGCTGTCTCCGAACCGAGCCAAGGGCTGCCGAGGGTTGCCGAGGGTTGCCGAGGGTTGCCTGATCCGAGCCGAAGGTTGCCTGATCCGAGCCGAGGGTTGCCGAGGGTTGCCTGATCCGAGCCGAAGGTTGCCGAGGGCTGCCGAAGGTTGCCTGATCCGAGCCGAGGGTTGCCAAGGGTTGCCGAGGGTTGCCGAGGGGTTGCTGGTGCTGGTGCTGGTGCTGGTGTCCTTAAGCCGGCGCGCTGTGCGGAACATCAGTGACTCAACCGTTCACATGGAACCCTCCTCTCCACTTAATTCTTTCGCTCTTTATCTTGCTACACGAAATCTGAGGTTCTGTGTCAAACAAGAAAATAAACTAATGTGGATATCCAGTAAAACGCAAGTATCCCTGTGGCAGAGTGTCTTGAGCAGGATACCGAAAACGCTGTTCATGCAAAATTGTGTCATGCCAAAATTACAAATGTCATACCCTGTAAAACAAAGTTATGCAAAGCATGCAAAGCAGGTGAAATGCTTAGGTCGTTTGAGCGCGTATGCAGTACATGCTGAGGCGAAAAACATCGGTCGGAGGCAGCGAATTCGTCTTGGTCATGGGGTCACTTTCAAAGGAGCATATCACGGCGATGGAAAGATCCGTTCTCTCCATAATGATCCGTTCTCCATACGATCCGTCTCTCCACAATGATCCGTCTCTCCACAATGATCCGTCTCGGGGATTTCTCGCTCCCAGGAGAGGCGCTCACCGGGCTGGAGGCAATAAGATCCGTCTTGGACCTGGGAATTAAAGTCTCTTAAGGAGAGGCGCTCACCGGGCTGGAGGCAATAAGATCCGTCTTGGACCTGGGAATTAAAGTCTCTTAAGGAGAGGCGCTCACCGGGCTGGAGGCAATAAGATCCGTCTCTCCACAATGATCCGTCTCGGGGATTTCTCGCTCCCAGGAGAGGCGCTCACCGGGCTGGAGGCAATAAGATCCGTCTCGGACCTGGGAATTAAAGTCTTTTAAGGAGAGGCGCTCACCGGGCTGGAGGCAACAAGATCCGTCTCGGACCTGGGAATTAAAGTCTCTTAAGGAGAGGCGCTCACCGGGCTGGAGGCGGGAAGATCCGTCTCGGGGATTTCCGTTCCTGCATATGCGGGAAAGATCCGTCTCGGGAAATTTCTTATCCCAGCAGCGCCCATCAAGCGAGTGAAAAGATCCGTCTCTGAGCACTGTCTCGGTCGAGGGAAAAAGAATCCTGCGCCGCACTGGCGAAAAAATGATCCGCGCCCTGGTGGAATCGAGCTCGCGGTCTCCACGCTTCAGAGCCGCTGCGCCTCTTCCGATTGAGCTATGGATCCTTGCTAGTCCAGCACGGAGACCCCAGTGCCAGAGAGCGTCACCAGCTGATAGGCTATCAGGTGGATGAACACATCAGTCATCGTACCGTCGAGCGCCTTGAATGTGAACCGAGCCAAGTCGCCCGAACGGGTGCTGACGCCGCTCAGGGGCATCTTGGGCACGCGCTCTGTCGGGAAGCCCGCTATGAAGCTGTGGCGCAGGTAGCCCGCGCGGTCGATGTCGATGTTGCGCACCGTGTCGTCGTAGGTCCCCGCAAGGACCGAGAGGAAGTGGAAGTGCTCCGAGGCTCCCTTCATAGGGTTGTGCGGGTACTGCAGGCTGCCCAGCTGCATCTGCGACTCCAGGAGACCGTCTTCCTGCCTGGCCGCTCCGATGGGGGCCACGTCCTGCCCCGGGTTGGCCAGCAGGTGGATCTTAGAGCCCGCGTCGTTGTCCCAAAAAGTCACGAACGCTCCCATGAGTTTCGTGAAGGCGCGCGCCACGGTGACGTTGTGCTCCGCCGCACCCGGAGGCACCGTGGACTGCTGCGTGTGCACCGTGGGGTAGCTGAACACAAGCGACCTTCCTGAGAGGAGCACGCGGTTGAAGGACTCTACCAGCGCAGAGTCCAGGACGACCTGGGAGGCCAGAACTCGGACGTTCTGGATCTCGAAGTCGGTGCTCAGCGTGGCTCCCGCCGGGTGCGCCCCGGCGTTCTCGGACCACAGCGCAGTCGTCGCGTCTGCGAACTCGATTTCTATCACCAGGTTCAGCTGCGGCGGCAGCATCTTGCCGCAGCGCAGGATGCCCACCATGGTGGGGCGCAGCAGCACGTCCGCGTAGCCGCTCTGGTGCACTGCGCGGGGCGTCCGAGAGTTGTTCACCTCGTCGAAGCCCTCCACGGCCTTGTTCTGGTTGTACTCGCGGCCCTTCAGCAGGTCACGCACGGCCACGGTGCGACCGTAGTAGTTAATGTCATCGCAGCGCTGGCCGTTGGCGAAGACCTGGATCCTCTGGATGAAACAGGCGGGGTTCGGAGTGGCCGGCGCCAGCGGGTTGGTGGCGTCCGTGTTTCTGACTCTGAATGCGATCTTGATCGACTCGGGGTCGATGAACGAGGTTCCGCTGGTCAGCGGAATGCGGCAGACCCTCGAGGTGGCGGGGAGAAGAAGCTCAGCGAGCTGGGGAAATACTGCACGTCGTGCCGTGCAGTCACGTAGTTGGTGTTGCTGGTTTTCAGCTTGTAGTCCAGACTCTGCATCAACTCATCCTGTGCTCCGGCAGTGACTACCTCATGCTTCTTTACATGTAACGCAACACGCATTTTCACTCGTACGGCGAAGGAGAGTCTAGGCCGCCTCGATGTCTCGGGCCAGCTCGGCGGAGGCAGGCGGCTCTGGCGTGACTGCGCGGACTGCGAGATTGCCCGAGAGTTCGGCTGGGACTGAGGCAGAGTCACTGGGTTCAGGCCCCAGGAGAAAGGGCGTGGCGTGTGGTTGGCCTCGCCTGGACGCGGAACGATTGCGAGGAGGCGCGGCTGCTTGCGGGGCTGCCGGAAGTGCTGCTGCCGGAGCAGCGTGAAGTGCTGGGGCTGAGTGGCGTGTTCATGTGTTGGCGGACCGGACGTCCTGCACAGCAGCGTCCTCGCTGCCCTGCTGAGGCCGGAAGAGCGTGTTCTCCAGCACCCAGCCTGTGCCGCGGGCCAGGCCGTAGGCTGCGCCGCCTGCAAGCCCCACAGCCAACCCAGCCGTCGCCGCCTCCAACTCCTGCCGTGGCAGCCAGCGCTCCAGCAACCTCTCCCGCTGTGGGCGCCAAAGCAGCGGCCCCTTCTGCCAGGCCCCCCAGGTACCCAAAGGCTCCGCCCACGCCCTCGGCGGCAACGGCAACCTCTCCCTCCTCTGCGGCCACAGCTGCCGTCTCCTCTATGGCCTGTGCTGCGCCACGCTCCACCTCCTGCGCGCGCTGCCCCGCCTTGTCCAGGAGGCGCTCTACGTCGTCGGGTCGGCCTATGATCTGTGGTGGCGGCTGCGGCCCTGGGCGGGGCAATACATTCATGCGCACGTACTCAGCAGCGTCCTGGGGGAGCTGGGAGCGGAAGGCCTGCACCGCCGCGAGTCCTGCTGCTCCTGCGCCCACGAGGTCCGCTGCAGCCTGCGCGCCGTCTGCAGCGCTGCGCAGACGGCCCGTGATGGAGGGCGGCCCCTGACCGTTGTTCGTCAGCGCGTCGGCCTCCGGGTCTCCTGCAAGGTCGTCCTCGCCTTGGCGCATCCGGGCCAAGTCCTCGTCCGTGGCCTCTGCGGGAGTGCGGAAGCCTTCTTCAGGAATTGCCCTCAGGGGCGTGTGCTGCAGAGGCTGCGGGTTGGGGTCCTCGCTGGACTGCACGAAGTCGTCCAAGTAGAAATGGCTCGTGATGAACGTGGTGGCCTTGCGGTCCGGCTGCTCCAGGGGCAGCGGCTCATTCCGCTCCAGGTAGCCCACCACCTGCTCGAAGCGCGGGCGCTGGCTGAAGCCGTGGGCCCGAAGCGGCTTCATCTCTTTAAGGGTTACTGCGCGGCAACTTCGCCCGCTGCGCGTTCGACGCCCCTGCGCTCGGCGCGCGCGTAGCGCAGCTGGGGTACCTGGCGGTGCACTGCCTCTGTCAGCCGGCTCACAACGTCCAGGTGCCGCTGCCCCTCTTGGGCCAGCCTGCGTTCCCCCAGCCAGTTGTTGAAGGCCCGCGCCTCCTCCAGCTCTCGCTGGCGCTTCAGCAGCAGCGGCTGCAGGTCGGAGCTCGGATAAGTCTTGCGGAACCACCGGAGCATCTGCGGCTCGCTGCGTGGTTCAATGGACATCATCTCGCTTTTACACTAGTACGCTAGCGCCCGCCGTCAGCCGGTCGTAAGCCGACTGCCTCTCCAGCATGCGCATGGAGCGCTCGCTCGGCCGAGGCGCTTCTTCGGGCTCGGGCCGCACCTCGGGCCGTACCTCTCTGTGTACCTCGGGCTCGGGCTGTACCTCGGGCTCGGGCTGTACCTTGGCCTCGGGCTGTACCTCGGGCTCTAACTGTGCCTCTGTCTTGGGAGCTGCCTTGGGCTTGGGTGCTGCCTTGGGCTTGGGAGCTGGCATGGCGGCTGCCTTGGGCGCTGCCTTGGCTGCCTTGGGTTGGGCGCTGCCTTGGGCGCTGCCTTGGGCGCTGTCTTGGGCACGGCTGCCTTGGGCATGGGTGCTGCCTTGCCTGCTGCCTTGGGCGCTGCCTTGGGCATGGGTGCTGCCTTGGGTGCAGCCTTGGGAACCGTCTTGGGCTTTGTGGGAAATCTCACCCTCTTGGGACGGAAGGGGGAGTCCGCCTCATAGGTCGGCTCCGTGGGCAGGTCGTCGATCATTTTTTCTCTCCTCGCCAGGTCGTCGATCATTTTTTTGCTCTTCGGCAGGGGCAGCTCGGGCGGCTTCGGCTTGTTTTTACTACCCGGAGGTCTGCCTCTAGGCCTTGGCGCCGGTTGCGCTTGCTTCATCGGTTTTTTAATAGAATATATTTTTTTTAAAGACCTTCGGGGAATTAGACGTGATCCAAAAACAGCACGAAGGACAAGGTTGGCCTTCCAGGTCTGTCAGCCGGAAGCGCAGGTGTCTCAGGGTGATGGGGCCCCTAACGGCCATGAAGTGCCCGTCGTCGGAGCCGGTCTCCACTATGGTGCCCACGCCGCTCTTCAGCGTTATCTTGGACAGGATGTCGTCCCCCAGATTGCCCAGCACGCGGCTGGCGTTGGCCAGCTGGGGGCAGCGCAGGCAGACCTCGTTGTATGCCATCATGCGCACGAACTCGAAGACCTGCTGCCCGCCGGAGACGAAGCTCGGGCCGAGCATGTGGTCGATGCTGAAGGGCTTGCTCGGAGAGGCAGCTGGCAAGGTGGGGTAGTCCACAGCGTCAGAGAACTGCTGCTGCAGCTCCAAATCGTTCAGGATGAGCCGGTTGCCGTCGTAGGCTACGCTCAGGCTGTTCGTGGTCTCGCTACGCGGCAGTAGCGAAATTGGAGCTGATCCAGGCTGCCAGCCGTGCGCCAGTGGGCAACAACGCCCAGTTCAGAGTCCCAAGCGCAGCGTCGACCCAGTAGAGGTAGCGGCCCCGGTCTGTCGAGAGGAAACTGTCCGCGATTCTGATCTTGTAGACGGCCAGCCTGGCGTCGCTCTGCAGGTGCAGGGACTCTCCCAGGTCGACCTCGAAGTCGCTGTCCGAGCCGGCAACCCTCCTGCGGCTGTCCACGTAGATTGTGGTCATCCTTTTCTTTAGGAAGCCACCAGTTCGGCGAACGATGGGTGGCTGGACTGCTGCAACGGAGGTGCAGCAGGAGATGTTCTCACACCTCGCGTTGATCAGCGTGGAGCTGGCGAACAGCTTCTGGCCCAGGAAGCTGAGCGCCGCTCCCATCGGCTTCTCTTTCCAGTGCGAAACGCTCTTCGAAGCGCATGTGGAACATTTGATTCTTTGGCGAAGAGGAAGCTGTAGGGTTCCCGAGTCGCCTGCTCGTAGATCCTGTGCAGCTTGTCCTTCGGCAGCAGGGCGCTCAGCTCTTCGATGACGGCGTCCAGCTTGTGCTGGTTGCGCAGCCTCCAGCAGCAGAGAAATTGCATGCTCACCCGCACGGCCTCAGCTTCTGGGAGCTCACCCAGGTGCTGATCTGCATGTGCCTGCCTCTGATAAAGAGCGTATCCAGCGCGCCGTGAGGCTTGTGGAGCTGTGGGCTATCTGCGTAGTCGTCCAGGATAATCAGCACCTGATACAGCTTCTTGATCTCCAAATTCTTGGATGTCTCGGTGATCTTGCGCTGCCTCTGGATGATGCCCCGCAGCGCTGCCTCGTCCCACTCGTCGTAGTAGGCCTGTTCCCGCTCGGTATTAACCCCCAGGTCCTCCTCGATGTACTTCTTGACGGGGACCCAGCTGTCGTCAATATTGATGGAAGGGCTAAATATGTAGATTTTCTCAAAGACACCGCGGTATTGCTCCAGAATCATGATCAGCGGCACCACGGGGTCCGAGGGCTGCTTACTGGTATACTCTGTCGTAGGAAACAGCTTGATCTTCCCCATTCGTCCTTTGCCTTACTTCCCAAATTCGACGCAGGGAAGCCGGGCGGCGAATCCAGTTGCCAACGCAGGATTGAGTGGAGCAATCCTGTTGTCAACACAGGATTGAGTGGAGCAATCCTGTTGTCAACGCAGGATTGAGTGGAGCAATCCTGTTGCCAACGCAGGATTGAGTGGAGCAATCCTGTGCACCAGGCCCGCACCAGGCCCGCACCAGGCCCGCACCAGGCCCGCACCAGAGCGAAGTCGGACCGAAGCCGCGGAGCTGGTTTCGCTTTTCAAGCCTTTTGCGCACTTTTCGGCCCCAAAGAGAGCGGTGACGAAGCGGTGACAAGCGGTGACAAGCGGTGACATGCTCGGCGGGCTGGAATTCGCCGCTTTTCCGGGCCGAAAGCGGAAAACTGACGTCTGGAGCCCGCTTTCGACCGAAAACCTCCGAAGTTGGAGGCTCGGGCATCCCACTTGCAGTCCGACACGAAAACGGACTCTTCGGACTCGACCGTTTTGAGCGCTTTTTGCACCAAAAACCGGAGCCGGATGGAGCGGTGACATCAGTGGTGACATCAGTGGTGACAAGCTCGGCGGGCTGACGGACCACCTCGGCGGGCTGTCGGACTCCGAGCCTGGACCTCGGCGGGCTGTCGGGCCGCGAAAAACCATGCGGAGAAGGAGCTCGGGAACTGGGCCCGATTTTACGCACTTTTGCACCCAAAAAGCGAGTGGTGACAAAGCGGTGACAAGCGGTGACGAGTTCAGCGGGCTGGAATTCGCAGGCTTTTCAGGGCAGAAAACGACGGCGAACGTCTGGAGCCGGTTTTCGGCGGAAAACGAGCGAACTTGGAGGCTCAGGCACCACTTTGGACGTCTGACACGAAAAAACGAACTTTTCGGGTTTCGGAAAGTTGGTCGATTTGAGCACTTTTTCGACCGAAACGGAGCCGAAAAGCAGTGGTGACATCAGTGGTGACGAAGGATTTTTGGGCCGCAAAATGGCCATTTGGGCAGCTTTTTGGCCCAAAAAGCCCAAATTAATAGGATACTATAAGCAGATGTTCCTTACTACTCTGCCCCTCCTGCGCCTGCTGCGCTTGCCTAGCCAGTTGTTGAAGGCCCGCGCAACCGCTCATTCTGACACCAAGCCCTTCAGTGGACCACATGGGCCCGAGCTTCGTCTCCGGCGGGCAGCAGGTCTTTAAGTTCGTCCGGATGATGGCGCACAACAAGGTCTACCAGCTGGCCAACGCCAGCAGAGTGCTGGGCAACCTGGGCGACAACATCCTATATTACGCTGAAGAGTGGAGTGGGTACCATGTGGAGACGGGCTCCCGACCCATGGCCCTCAGGAGCCCGGTTACCCTGAGGCACATGCGCCCTGGACGGCAACGTTGTCCGGCTTCGCGGGTCGTCTTTGTCGTTCGTGTTATACCTTGACCACGACGCGCCGGAGGCGAACAAGGATGGAGCCGAACACGACGCGCCGGAGGCGCAAGAGGCGCAAGAGGCGCCAGAGGCACCAGAGGCACCACACGCTGCCCCCTGGGAGCACAAACCGAAGCAGGACGTGCCTACTGAGAGCGCAAGCCAAAGCCGCCCCCGTTGAGACGGCGCCGGCGGAGGCACCAGCACCGGTTGAGGTACCAGCTAAGGCACCGGCTGAGGCACCGGCGCCGGCTGAACCGGAGGCGCCTTGGCTCACAAGAGCAGCCTGCGCATGCTGGAGAGGCAGTCCGCTTATGACCGGCTGACCACAGGCGCAAGCGTACATAGAGCCCGCAACGGATGCTCCGGTGGTTTGCAGAACGTCCCCCAGTTGTTGCAGCCGCTGCTGCTGAAGCGCTACCGAGAAGGTTGCCGTTGTAGGCTACGCGCAGACTGTTCGTGGTCTTGCTAGAGGTGGCGGCAAAGTTGGAGCTGATCCAGGCGGCCAACCGGGCACCAGTGTACGCGCCCTTGGGCAACAACGCCCAGTTCAGCGTGCCCAGCGCGGCGTCAACCCAGTAGAGGTAGCGGCCCCAAAAAGCTGTCGGCCAGGCGGATCTTGTGGACGGCAAGCCGGGCGCTCTGCAAGTGCAGGGACTCTCCCAGGTCTACCTTAAAGTCGCTGTCCAAGCCGACTCTCTTGCGGCTGTCCACATGGATCGTGGTTATCCTTTTCTTCAGGAAGCCGCGTCCGGCGGACGACGGGGGTGGACGGCTGCAACGGAGGTGCAGCAGAAGATGTTATCACACTTTGCGTTGATCAGCGTGGAGCTGGCGAACAGCTTCGGCCCAGGAAGCTGAGCGTCGCTCCTATCGGCGTCTTTTTCGAAGCGCTCTTCGAAGCGTATGTGGAACATTTCGTTCTTCGGCTTTAGATCGTAGACAACCAGAAGAAGAAAATATTAGGGATTCTCCTCCAGGGGAGGAACCTGAACTTGGACAAGAACTTGGACAAGGAACTTGGACAAATTTTATCACGTGTTTTCCACTTGCAGAGCCACTTGTCCAAGTTCCCCCGCCGAACTTGGACAAGGAACTTGGACAACTGCAGGCTGCCTTGTTATTATATACCTGGAGCCAGCCTGGCATCGAAGCCTCCCTGCACCTGCCCGGCATCGGAGCCGATCCTGTGGCCAACGCAGGATTGCTCCACTCAATCCTGTGGCCAACGCAGGATTGCTCCACTCAACCCTGTGGCCAACGCAGGATTGCGGTGTCTCCCGGAAAGCTCTGCGAGCGCCTTGCTGTAAAAAAGCCCGGCTTCCCGGCAAGTGAAACAAAGGGATGGGGAAGATCAAGCTGTTTCCTGTGCCTCGTCCATCGACATCGATGACGGCTGGATTCCCGTCAAGAAGTACACAGAGCAAAAAAGAGGAGCGCCCCGATTCCCGGCCCCTCCCGCCTGGGCCTACGCAGACAATAACAAGGCAGCCAGCAGTTGTCCAAGTTCCTTGTCCAAGTTCGGCGGGGGAACTTGGACAAGTGGCTTTGCAAGAGGAAAACACGTGATAAATTTGTCCAAGTTCCTTGTCCAAGTTCTTGTCCAGGCTGCCTTGTTAGCACCACCTGATGGCGCGAAGACACGCACCAGCCACACCCAGGGAGCAAGACGCCATAGTCTAGTTGGCAAAGGCGCAGCTTCCGGAGGTGAACGGTACGGGGTTCGAGTCCTCCCTGGTTCTTTTGAAGTGCACTAGTGCAATTTGAAGTGAACGCTGCAAAACCTGGATGGTCTGGCTCATGCCGCATCAGCCGAAGCAAGGAGCAAAGGTGCCTTCTCCCCAATTGATGGTACACTAGTGCAAATTGAAGTGAACGCTGTGATACCTGTATGCCGCGGTTCAGGCGGATGGATTCAAAGCAAGGAGCAAAGGTGCTGCCACGGTTCCAGAATCAGGTGGCTGTCCTTCAAATCGCTTCGGAACCAAATCACCTCGATTCGTGTGGTTTTTTGCAGAAATTGCCGATCTGGCAACCCTAATATTTTCTTCTTCTGGTTGTCTTGTTATTAAAAAGAATAGTATAAGTGTCCGAGCAGGAGCGCCCCGATTCCAGGCAGGACGCGATTCCGTGCGCCTCACCCCGGGCGGGAACCCGAACTTGGACAAGAACTTGGACAAGGAACTTGGACAAATTTTATCACGTGTTTTCCTCTTGCAGAGCCACTTGTCCAAGTTCGCCCGGGGAACTTGGACAAGGAACTTGGACAACTGCGGGCTGCCGTGTTACAAGCTCTCTCAGTGTTACGCCCCGACTCCAGGCAGGATCCGATTCCGTGCGCCTCACCCCGGAACCCGAACTTGGACAAGAACTTGGACAAGGAACTTGGACAAGTTTTATCACGTGTTTTCCTCTTGCAGAGCCACTTGTCCAAGTTCGCCCGGGGAGCTTGGACAAGGAACTTGGACAACTGCGGGCTGCCGTGTTACAAGCTCTCTCAGTATTACGCCCCGATTCCAGGCAGGCCCCGATTCCACAACTTGGCCCAGGCCGGAAACCCGAACTTGGACAAGAACTTGGACAAGGAACTTGGACAAGTTTTATCACGTGTTTTCCTCTTGCAGAGCCACTTGTCCAAGTTCGCCCGGGAACTTGGACCAGGAACTTGGACAACTGCGGGCTGCCGTGTTACAAGCTCTCTCAGTCTTACGCCCCGATTCCAGGCAGGCCCCGATTCCGTATGCCTCG
>CAUJNA010001584.1:0-66920 GCA_963377175.1 Effrenium voratum | reverse complement strand
TTTGCCTCGCGAACAACAGCATAGTATTCGCGGATTACAGATAGATCGAAGACTCCTTGATCAATAAGACCTTTCCATTCCTTCTTCATGGATTCCATCGCCTTTGAGTTAGTAAGCATCTCGGCCCTTCCCACGGGTCGTGATACCATTGCATTGATGATTCTTGCCACCTTGATGTTCTTTTCTCGATGGTCTTCTTCGGCCGGAACACAAGGCATTTTGGGATAGTCGCCCTCCGGGCAATCAATCACTGGCGATGCCGCGCAGGTTCGTAAACCCAAATCTCGCTCTGCAGGTCCTCCCACTCATAAATGTATGATAGCTCGTCCGTGCTCTCGGATACATTTCCTCACGTCATGGTGCTTTCTGAACCATTGTCATCCATGTTCTCCGACAGTTCCCCATCATGGTCATTCTTTGGGATAGATGCAAGACCTTCCCTTGGAGTAAACTTCCATAGATAACCACCAGGATCCCATAGACCTCGTCCAATGTCACATTGGTTGCACCAAGATCTTGAAGACGTTTGGAGTCCATGCACAAAACTGAACCATCGACCGGATTGACAATGATCCTCGTCCAATCCAGGTCCGCCAAGAACTTTCCCTCGACAGGATTCTTGACCTTATTTGTGTTCTTCCGTATGCCCCAGTTGTACAACCATTGATCACCACCCCATCTTTCCTTGAGCATCGCTTTGATTCTCTTAGCGCTCGGAGCGTTGACCTTTGTACTTTCTGCAGGTGCGGCGTCCTTTGAGCTACCAGTGCCATCCTTCTTCTTTGGTTGTATCTTTCCTTCTGCATCAACATCAATAGCGTTCCGCAATGTTGCCCATTCTTCAGGCGTAAATCCTGCCGGTCTTGTTGTCTTCATTGTCCTGAATCCATCTTCACCGACTGGATATGGTCTTCCACGAGCATCAAGCTTGACCGTTTTTCCAAGATCATTCCTATAGATAATACCATCTTTGGCCTTCCCTGTTGATACATGGGGTAGATCGGCGACGTCCTCAACAGTGTCTTTGCCTTCCTTGCTCCCCGGCTCGACGACTTCGACGTCCTCACCTTTCTCGTCATGCACGATCCCAGCGATCTCCTCGACCTCATCGAGTTGTCTCTGATCTACATCTTGCAAGAGAGTAGGATCGGGGTCCTCATCCTCAGCCGGCTGCTCTAAGTGAACGCCTCTATCATCTTCCCCATTGTTTTCCTCAACACCTTCAAGAGTCTCATTCCTCATCTTGTATTTCTCTTGAACGGGAAAAGAAATTGGTATCTTCAGAACAATTCTCTCGGTCTGATGCGGTTGGCGTAGTCGAGGTGGAATTTTCGCCTTCCTTATTGAAAGGTCCACTCCGGCGAAGCTTGTGAGAGCCCAGGCCCGATATTTTCGTGCCCAGTGAAGACCAGAACTCAGGTTGTAACCAGCAAAGATACCAGTTTCCCCTTTCGGTTCGAACTTCTCTCTCTTGTCTCCCCTCGCATCGCTCGGTTTGAACTCAACCAGTGCGCCAAAAGGGATCTTCTCGCCCTTGAAATGTTCACCATGTAATCGAAACCACGCACTCGAACCATTGATCTCTTCGACATTCATCAGGTGGCACAGCGAAGGAATGGCGTATATCCAATAACATGTTGGAAGTCCTGCATGTACTAGACAAGCTGTGGCTTGGTCCACGATGAACTGGTTCGTGCGTTCGGCAAGCGAATTGTTCTGTTTCTTGCCTGGAAGCGATAGGTCATGAGGAATCTTCAGTTCCGAACATGCGTTGATGAACTCCGGCGCGTCGTCCGAGTACACTTGCTTGATCTTCCGTCTGCCGGCAAAGTGCTTTATGCTGTTGATCACCGTCACTCTTGCGACCGATCGGATAGCCCATGATGATGCCAGTATAGATATCTCGGATGATCATGACGTACTTGTCATTGTTCTCGGCATCTCCTGCAGCTTCAACCAGGTCGAAAGTGATCAAGTCCCCGAACGTCTTCACTTCACGTTTGAATGCGCCAGACTTGGATCTGAAATGCCTCATCTTCGCTTTCACGCATGATTCACAGAATGGGTTTCGATACCTGTGCGGTAGCAAACGTGTCAATGTGTTGGCGTCGTCTTTCAATGTACCAATTCTCTTCTTTATGGATGCACCTTCGTAGATGTCGACTTCAAAACCTGCTTCGGGATCAGCATCATCTTCACCCTCAGCTTCGTCTTCTCCTGGCTCGGGCCCAAGTCCACGAGCCTCTTCACCAGGTTCTTCGACTCTAGGTGGTGCGGGCCCCGCTCCACCAGGCGGGCCGAAATCTACGGCTTCGACGCCATCCTCCTCCCCAGCGAGAGCGTAGGGATCTCCGACTTCCTTTTCTTCTTCTTCTGCTACAACCTATGATTTCCTTGAGCGTCTTCATGTGCTCCAAGATATCCTCGGGTACGGGTCGATGACGATTACTCCTCGCAATTCGATCTCCAACCAAGTAAGGAATATCGTCCTTGACGTGCAAATGGACAATCTCTTTCTCAGGCGTTATCATGAACGGCAACTTTCCACAAATCCAGTGAAAAGAATAACCCATTCATGCATCGTTGACCAATAGATAGTACCGTCAGCGTCTCATCCAGGACAAAGGGTTGGACTGTTTCCTTCAGCTTGTTGACGTAGTACTTGATGGAATCCGAAGTGGAAGTAGTACCATTTGCCGTTTGGAAAACAATCTCGTCCTTGTCTTGAACAATCGAGGGAGGCCGCCTTGGATTTGCCGATCAAATCATGACCACATCCTGTGTCCATCAGCCATTTCACTCCCTTGCATTGGTTTGCAGACAGGGCGAATAGACTGATCGGTTGTCCGTGCTTCTTTTTCCATTGCACGACTCCCTCTGTGATCTCGTCATCCTCCTTGTCAAACTCGAATGTGAAGGTTCGCTCCTTGTTCATTGGCATTTTGTGAGTCCGATATACATCGTTGACCACTTCGCTCATAATCTCGGCTCTGATGAGTGCCTTCTTGTGACTATATGCAAGGTGTCGTCGATGATCATACGTCTTGAACGTCTTGGCGTTGACCGGTTTCGAAGATGATTGTTGCACATCGTCAGTGAATCCCTTGTACCACATCAAATTAGTCCGCCATTGTTCATCTTCATTCTTCAGGTACTCCACCTCTTCGCTCACGTCATTGTCAAGAATCTCTTGGAACCATACGTACTTCTCGGGTATGTCGGTTTCACCTGACCACCGCGAAGATTCACTCATGGCGTCTTCTGCATCACGATCGTGATACACGGTCTCGACTTCGGCTTCGCTCTCTTCTGCGCCTTTGTCATCCTTCTTGGCTTCCGAAGTCGCGGCTCTCTTGACAATGATAGCGGGCATAGCGATGTGAACCTTCCTCACAATTGCCGGAGCTGCTGCTTTGGGCTTAGCCTGTGCTTTAGCTTGTTGCTTGGGTGCCGGAGCTGATGCTTTGGGGTTTGCTGGTTCAGCGTGCTTGTATTTGCACTGATCCCCTTTTGTGCACTTTCCTTCTCTCCATGCGTAGCAAACTCCGTCCCTCTTTGGTGAGGGTGTTCTTGCTCCTTTGCCTCCACCCTTTCCTTTGCTGTTGTCCAATTTGTGCTTGTTTTTGGGGTTATGGGAATATGGACAATCTTTGCCTTTGAGACATCCTCCTTCTTTCGTGTAGTGGAAGACGCACGGCCATTCCTTCTTCTGCTCTGGGCTCATGCTTTTTCCTTTTCCTTTTCCTTTGCCCTTCTTATCGTGGTCTTTCGCTTTCGCCTTGGGCAGCACAGGTGCTGCCGTGTTCCCGTCGTCTTCTTTCCCGGAATTTCCTCCTTTTCCCTTTGCCTTTTCCTTTTCTGCCGGTGCCGCATTCTTGTTGCCGCTCAGCAGGTTCTTGACTGACTTCTCCTTCATGTCGTAGACGTAGTCCTCACGATCAGTCCGAAGTTGTCGATCAATCAATCCCAATAGGAAACGGTAGGTCTTCTCAGGGTGTGCATCCGGTAACCGCGCATAGGTACTGAGACCAAATTCCAATTTTCTGCTTCCTTTGATCTTGTGATACAGGATGTCCCGGAGCGTAATCTCTCTGGGTGTATCCTCCTTTCTCAGGTTGAGCAAGGTGTCATACCATTTGTTGCGGAACACGGACATGTTTTTGTTCCCTGGGTATTCCAGTCTGATCAGATGTTCAATGGTGAACGTCATGTCTGATCGATCGCTCGATCTGAAGGATTGTAAAATGATGGCAATGATCTCCCTTCCCTTGATCAATCTGTTCTCTCTTTGGCGTCGTTCGGAGTGCAGTTGGATATCATGTACCACGTCTTTCGCATCGTCTGGTGCACTCCTGAGCATCGTCTGGAGCGAAAGTGCCAGTTTGATATCCATCATCGCAAATCGCTCTCCTCCCGAATCGGCTAGAAGCTCAAGATCAGGATTCACCACGAAAGTACATCCCACCCATGACATCCATAATTCAAAACCAGGGTCCGCTGAGGCGCTGGTGTGAGCGCCATCTTCCAGTTGTCCAGCTTCGTGATCTTCGGCCATGGAGGCACGTTGACCTTCTGGGCTTCCTTCCGTGATATCCTTGGTCGACCACTGTCATGATCTCTGCGATCTCTCGATCTTCTTCTTCGTGATGACGTTCTGCCACGACGGCGATCATCATCATCATCATCGGATGGTTCTTCTTCGTCGTCCTCGTCTCCATCGTCATCGTCGTCAGGTGGATCAGGTGGACTTGGCCCTCCTGTCGCAGCTGGGACAGGAACACGTCCTAGACCCCCCGCGTTTCCATCTGCAATGTGATAACGTTGAACCAAATCTCATATTTGGAATAGATCCTACCGCTTCATGGAGCTGGTCGATATGGGCCTGTATCATTGGGTCTTGGTAAACAGGAAACAAAATAGAACCCGGTCCGAGGCTATAATCAATTGGCTTAAGAACATTGGGCGCCTGTACACTAGAACTAGATGCCGCCATTGTGGCCTGATAGAGCATTACCTGACCTTGTTGTTGAGGGCCATTTGAGGTATCACACTTACGGGTCTTCGAATTGTGGCGTTTACTGGTTCTAACGGAGTCATCCCTCAGTAGAGCTCGCCCACGATCTTTTGCATCCGTCGCGATGGCGACTTGGGTGGCATTCTCGCTTTCGAGTTCTTTGTTCGTCTCCGCCAATTGGTACACAAAGCTCTCTTGGATCTTGAGTTCCTTTCGCGTCTCTTCGATTTCTTCGGACATCGCAGCGATCCGGCTGAGGTAGTCGGATCTCGCATCGATAGCCTTTTGTCTTGATACAGCGAGCTCGCGAGTCACGTCGACAAACTCTTGATCTCTCAGCGTGGCGCGATCATGTAATGCGTTTCCTTGATGAGCTCGATCTCTAGCAATTTTGATCTCCTCATTCATCTTTGCGTCACGTTCCTGTACTGCACGTTGTCCGATCAAGTACATCTCGTCCCGTTCGCTCATGGCAATCCGTGCGCAATGGGCTTCTTGTTCAGCGTACCTGATAGCATCATTCGTTTTGTTCACCAATATTTCTTGTGGCTCATCATCGATTGCCATGGTCGGTTGTGGTAGCAATGCTGCTTCCAATCTCTCACGTAAACCACGAATAGTATTCTCCTCATTCTGCGAATCTGTAACGATCTTCACTTGATATGAATTGATCATCGATTGATACTGGGCGATCTCGGAGGAAGTGCTTCTTCTTTCTTGTTCAGCCTTCTGCCTGTTGACCAATGAGCTCTCCTCCTCGCACCTGACTCAATGTTCAAGTAGATTCACAGTTGTGGCCATCTCCTGATGTCGCTTTTCATACTCGATGACCTTGAGTCGGGCTTCTTCTTGATACTCTCCGTAGATCTTCACAAGGTGTTGTGCCTGATCTTCGGATAGCTTTGTCTTCCCACGTTGAATGTCGATGTGTTGGGCAGCTTCTTGAAGTTGCTCGTCGGATCTTTTGAGGATGTGGGCTACTTGTTGTTCCGACATGCCTGCTCTCCGTTCCAGTTCCTGGATGCGCGTGACATTGCCTTGGTCGTCACGTTCATATGACTCCTGTAGCATAGCCAAATGTCGCTTAGCCTCCTCCACTTCCTGTCTGAGGGTCTTGTTTTCCTGAGTGACCTTAGACGGACTAGAGCCTGCAGGCGATTTAGATCGCCCTTTTTCCTTTCTCGCAGGACTCATAACGCCCTTCACGCTCCTTCTCGGTGTCGATAATGAAGCTGATGACGATCTTTTCTTTTCTCCGTCCTTGGACCACACGGCGTGACCAACTTCTTTCCAGGATGAATGTGATAGGTCATGGCTAATACCAGAACTTGCACTTTGTTGTGTATCCGGAGAGTCCGCAATCGCCGGCACTGCAAGCATACCTGTGGAACCACTGGAACTATCATTTCCGAATGTTGCAGTTCCTGGGCTTCCGGAAGAATCCATTGTACGGCTGAAAAATATTCCAAAAAGTTGTATTGTGCCTCAGTTGCAATCCACCGCAAGGACCAATTTTGAACTTACGGCTGATAACCTGCCAGGAGGCGGATCAACCACGCAGTCAATAGACAGGGTAGTTGAGGTTCGACTCCCGTGGGGTGACCAATACCCTCGACAGTAAGTCGTATAGTAGTGGTCGTGGTAAAAGGGGGTTGTAAGGTTGTAAGGGAAATGATCTGCGTTGTCTCACGACTCAATGCGACCACGGAATACGAACCCTTTTGCTTTGCTTCACAGCAGTGTTTGGATGTTTGCCTCGATTCTATTATCAAGGTCTTGAGCCAAATGCATTCGCATGTACATGTCGGCTGCACTCAAAACACAATCTCCCCAAAAGGTTTGAGACCTTAAACAAGGGGAAATAACAGGGTGACCCTCAGAACCTGCCCTTAGGATGTTTTCGCCTTGCGGCTCGGAGATCCTTAGCACATCACAACCAATAACAAAACAATGCATGTAGTCATTTGGCACCTTCACATGCTTTCACTTGCCATACCTCGAGCCATAAATCCAACGGCCTAAATTGAGACATGCCAAGAGTCAATGCCCAAGACTACTCACCGGCTGGGACGGCTCGTTTCACGTGAGCCTGCGCCTGAGTTTGCGCCAGCATTGTAAATTCCAACGGAACCAAACTGAGCAACCCTGAAAAAGAAGACATGCCAGGATCGTGGACGCATGGAATGGCTTGTGGATGTGTAAGAAACCCGTTGACCAGTCATGGAGATGTGAGTGTGCTACGTGCATAGTTTTTCCTGTCAGCTGGAACCCAAACTGACTGCCTAATACATAAGATTCGAGGTGCATTGCGCTAGGACTGCAAGGGCAGAGATTAGGACAGGCCTCATTCTGCTTCAATAGGAGGATTGTCCTGCTTCACGATCCTTATTATGGGGTGTGTTTTCCACGAATACACAACGCAATGTGAAAACCAGTCGCCTACCTACCACAAGCAAACCGGCAGGCGGCGGACAGGCTGACCGATACAAACACAGACACAGACACAGCAGACAAAGCACAGCAGGAAGCAAATTGAAAGGCTTTGTAGTTGGGCCGTAACTATTTGGTTGGGTTCTCCTCACTGAAATGATGGCTTTGTGCCAAAATGATCCTGGATGTGGTGTCCTCGCCACAACAGTTTATTAAGATGATGCCCGTGCATCGGAGAGTTCTTAAGCCAAGATTCTGCACGACACCTTGCCATACTGTCCCAGCCAGGGCTTCTCGTACTCACAGGTATTGTTCAGGCTCCTGCCTGGCAAAAGGGAGGCCCTCTGCAGACAGCCAATCACCAAGCCAAACAGCTCTTCAAACTCTTAGCAGCTGATATAAAATACGGAAATCATGTGTTCAGTCGCACGCAGTTGCCCCCCGCTTCGCAGCATCCGAGATGGAGGAAACCCTGTGAAGAACGGGACACGCCGCCCATGAGCTTTGTGCCTAGCATATGCCACTCGAAAATTGCTGTTGGTCCCTCTGCGAAAAGTTCGGCTTTTTGTGGGTCCAATGGAATATCCAAGCTGGATCCCCAAAGGTTAAAAAAATTTCAAAGATCTAACCAAAACCCCAAAACCCCAAAACCCCAAAACCCCAAAACCCCAAAACCCCAAACCCCCCAAACCCCCAAAACCCCCAAAACCCCCAAACCCCAAAACAAAACCGCTTTTTTAGGTTAGTCCTTCGGTATCTTGGTGCTTCAGATCTTTTCCGCGGATTTCCCCCCAAGGCTTCGCGAGCTGGAGGCACGTACGAGGTGGCCGTCCACAAGGTCCACCGCTCCGCCGGCGCACTCCGGGATGCCCTAGGCATGTGGATCGATCAGCTTTTGGGTTTTGGGCTGATCGCACATCCTTCGCCTTTGGCAAAAATCAGGATGCAGTGAATACACTTGAACATTGCAACTTGTAAATGGAGGTTTCCAACTTTTTTGGGTGTGGAAAAAGCAACATGTTTCAAATGGTTGCAAAGTGTATCTTTGAAGGAGCCCTGATCAGCCTTTGGTGCAAAAAGCTTCAACAGAATCAGTGGTTTACAAAGCCCACCGGAGCGGCTGGCCCTTTGCGCCCCTAGCCCCCCACAACATGCTGATGGCTAGGAGGGAAACACTGAAGACCCTAAATCACAACAACATTTGACCAGCTACACCAAGGGATAAGAGGGCATGACAAACTTTTTGTGCCCTGGTCCAGCGGTAGTGCCAGACTCACAATCATGCCACATAATGTTGACCCAGGGTTAATAAACCCGTGCCATTATTAAAGGGGTGTTCCCTCCAAAAGTGACTACAAGGGGACCCCCCTATTAATCAACAAGAGGGTTTATTAATCCGGGGTTAACATTACGCAAGGCAGACCCCCTCAAACCAACCCGCTGGTCACAGGCCAGTCATCACAACAGTCTGCCACGTAATAAGGGCAGCAACTACACATAACTACACTATACAACCATCAAGTTCAGAGCTCTCTCGCAAGTCCCATCTGCACTGGGCAAGAGCAGGCACAAAGAAAATGCACAAGCCTGAAGTTTAAGACTGCAAGGCACTACGCCAACCCGGCTCTTCTTTCAAGCGCATGTCTTTGGAGTTCTCGACCCTTGACGGTTCTCCTCCTGACTGGCTTCCAAATCGGAATGAGGTCGGCTAAGGGAAGTTGTCAAATCAACACTAGCGCCTGGCACGACTCTCACTGGGTTCCTCTCTTCTTTTTTTTCCTGTAGTCTATTTTAGTAGGGGAACCCAAAACCCCAACCAAAGAAGGGGTTAAAACGGGCACCTGGCTGGGGGACCTAGGTGAGACGCGCGAATCATCTCTTCCCGGCCCCGGCCCCAGATAGGACGGAGCGGCATTCATGGGGAAGTCGGTGAGGCAGGTCCCTTGCGCAAGGTTGCCGGCGGCCTGGCAAGCCATTCTGTTTTTTGCACATGGGCTCGTCTTTTTTTGAGGGTACAACGGTTGTTGGTCTTGAAGGGAAACCGAACACATAGGTTTTAAAGGGAAACCCCAAAAAACACCAAAAAACCGTGTTCTTTCTATTTTTTCATGTTTTTGGGGGGGTACCCAAAAAAAAACATATCTATAACTATAGGCGTCCCAAAAAGAAGTGATTGACACTAAATGTACGCAGCTAGCTCAGAAGTCACTTTGACTTTGCTGGCTATCGGCCTGGTGAATAGGGGGTGTTAGCAACCAAGCAAGTCCCCTTTCACTTTCTGCGTGGGATGGCCACCGAAAAACTCCAGGAACTTTGCCCCTAAAAAATGAAGAAAACAAAAGGCATCCGGATCCCCTAAATGGGACACCCAAACATTGAAATTGTGACATTGAATGAGCACAAGGCAGCGAACCACACAATCGTGTCTGAAAAGGAATCAGCCTGGTCCCAGAAACTCTGCAGCTTCCTGAAAAGCTTTCGCGCGCCGAATATCGATCCTGGATGAAACGACCTATGAACCGAGGGAAGTGTAGGATCATGGACGTACAGTTGAACTACTCACAAGAATGTTTGTCCGCCGCTCTTTTCTTCAGTTGCGGCTTTGAGCAATAAGTTATCATAACGAGCGATTTGCGAACAAAGGTGACATTGCCGGAGGATACGCTTCCACTGGTTGAACACGGTAAGCTGTTTCTCCAAAAATAAAGGGTCATCTCCAGGTACTTACCCAGTGGGACGCTAAGCTGATGCCAGCCATGCTCGTCTAGCCCTCCCTCGTCCTTTCTGCCTGGCACAGGGTGTCGGAAACGCCTCAGGCAGGCAACATATGACCTCTCGTGGCTTTTTGCTGCAAAGCCTTGAGGGGATGCCGAACACACCCAGTCCAATCCATTGTTAGCTTCCTTCTCATTTTGGAGCCAAGTCATCTGCCCACGGATCCCAGAAAACCACGGCTTGGCTCTCAGGCATACCAGGCAAATAGAGGGTCTGCCCGTCCGTGCCCTTGTGGTTTCTGTGTAGGGAAAAATCCAACGTCTGAAGTCCGAATCAACACCGATCGGTATCTCGGTTGCTGTTGACCCCCCCTGCAAAAAGTAAAGCTTTTTGGGTGGATTTAGTGGAAAACCCCCTGATTCCCCAAAAAGTTGAAGTCTAAAGATCCAACCCAATAGCAGTCAAGGTATTAACGCTGTAAAAAAGCAACAAGGCGGCTGCTCATTTACCCGGGTTTAGATTGCTCATCATAAGGTTTGGACCACAGGAATGGCTCCATACCGACTGCTTTCCGTTCACTCCTAGCTGGACCTGGCCCAATGGCCAGGCACTGAGGCCACTGAGGAATTTGGTGGAAGCAAATCATGGATTTCGAAGACGCCCTGGTCGGCACCTAATTGCACCCAAAAAAGGGAAACCAAAAGGAAACAAAGACGAAATGGACCCTCAAGATGTCAAAAGCACTCTGGTATTTTGCGTCCCTAACAAGGAAGCACCTCTCCAAACGAGAGGAGGTTGCATAGACACGTCATGTCCACTTCCTATCCCAACTCGAAACAAGCCCGAATTAAGTCTCACATCGACGTTGCCTCACTCCAATGAGTAAAACGAACCAGACCAGGAAATACAAACAAGGCTGCTGTCAAAGTACATGGCTGCGTGCTCGCGGGAAAAATGTGATTTCCAGTTGGGGGGAACAAAAACTAGAACACTAAACTAATACTAGCCATAAAGCAATACTAAGACTAAACCACTTGTGACACGCTTTCAAGCAGCTTCCCGAATAAATGCTCAAGGCGAGTGGTCACTGAAGCTCCATGATAAATCTCGGGTAGGAAACAAATAAAACAACCCCCCCACCCCCCTGGGCCCGCCGTACAAATGACGTGCTAAGAACATACCACACTACACTAAACTAACTAAAGCTAAAGCTAAACCAACACTAGACGAATAGCAACCAAGCCAGCAAAACAAACTAAAGCCCCACACGGCCAAAATTATTCATTGTTGACGTGCCTTAGAAAAACGGCATCCCAAACGAATTTGTGCCCTGGATACGCATGAGAAGTAAATAGCAATGGTCTGAGGAGGGTATGCAAAGCCTTTTCAAGGGTCATTCAACTCTCAAGCAATGAGCCGCTATATAGTCACAACCTACTGAATTTTTGCCCATGGCAAGTCACAAAGGAGCCGCAACTGGAATTACGGCATTCTCCAACCAAGTCTGTTGACCCCCTGCAAAAAGTTTAACTTTTGGAGGTTTAGTGGAAAACCCCTTGATCTCCCAAAAACTTCAAGTCTAAAGATCCCAAGCCAATAGCAGTCCAGCCAAAAAGGAAGCCCCTTCATGGGCAGCTCGTCTTACCCAACTCGTCATCGCCCCAAAAACTCCAAAGTTGTCGATTCGAGCCCCCAGCGACTGGTCAAACTCACGGTGTCTTTCCTGTCGCAGCGAGGTCTCAAATGGGCCGCTCAGAAAGCGAAAGCGTCACACTGCTGATGACAACCAAGCGTTGCAGCTGGACGGATTCCCGCCATTCACCACGAGCTTGTTGCTAAACTGCTTGCCTTGTGCCTTTCTCAGTGGTCATTTGCACCAGATAGTGGAAGCAATGGGTGAGCACCATCCGCAAAGCAGCTCGCTGGTCTACATATAAAGCGCAACAGATCATACCGAATGGCGGAAACAAACCCAGTGCCGGGCTGATACACACACAAAGATGAATCCCCTTCTTTGACCATTCTCGGTCACCTCCCATGCGATCGACAACATGAAACGAACTCTTCTGCTTCTGACAGCAACTGGAAGCAGTCAAAACCATGGGCTGATAGACACGCTGCCTCCTGACATGCGACTGGCTCATCGACAGGAGTGTCAAGCAAGGGCAAGGCAAGTGTGCAAACAAGTAACCATTCACCAGCTGGAAATCAATCAGGGTGTTGTCAATCGTGGGTTCTGTTTAAACCCTGCCAGACCTGTAGGCGCATTTTTGCGTTGAGGGCCCAATTTGCGTGCACTCATTGCTTTTTTGGTCCTGTCAAGGTCGCCGAGGATTGAGTTTGAACAAGGAGTGGCACCACCGAGTAAATTGGCCAACGACGGTGTGGCAAGCACGAACAAACGGTTGCTTGTTTTTGCCAAGCCCTGAAAAGTGAGTTGTCAGTCCATGAGGTTGACTCGTTACAGAAGTCTTTTAACTAAAGCTTAGCCTTGAGCAAGTGAGTGCTGACTTATGTGCTTTTGTGCCCACGTTTGTGCATGATTCATTTGCAATTGGAGGGACTCTGGGATTCGAGAAGCAGTTTGCTTGCGGCTTGCGGCTGCCCAAACTGGGCCACGTAATGAACAACGCGGACAAGCATAGGGAAGATGAGGGACATGAATGCCTAGAGTCTCCATGACCCTTAAAAACTGGGTCCATGAGCCCTTGATTTTGGGGAATGGCCCCATTTTCTAAGGGTCATGGAGACTCCAGGTGGGCATTTAGCAGTCCGTGATTTGAGTTCAGTTCGGTCACCCTTGGCTTCGGGGATAAGGGCAGGTGACATTCCCGCCTTTGAGGGCTCCAACTAATCTCCCAGGCCACAGCACCGTGCAGCAAGACAAAGACGGCCTCAGCTAACATCCTAAGATTCCAACCCTCTTAATAAGGCCTAAGGCCCATTAAAGCAACCAAGGGGAGAGGGGGTTGTATGTTACCGACGGATAGATAGCGATGGCGGGTGCGAGGTGTGCGAGCGTGCGCCCAAAAGTGCATCACACCCTTCAAAAGGGACAGACCCCTAAGAACTGAAGAAGGATTGACAAGGATCCTTGCATTATGCACCTGAACATTGCAACTTGCAAATGGTGGTTTCCCTTTATTTTGGTGGAAAAAAGCAACATGTTTCAAATGGTTGCAAAATGTATCTTGTAAGGAGCCCTGATTGATGAATCGGACAACCAGCTCGCGAAAAATGGAAAGCGCATTGCTCTTGCAAGCGGGGCCGGGCATGCGTCACGGTTCTCCGCGATCCGGATCCGCGGCAACATCCCCAGCATCCGCTGCAACAGCAGTAGCATCACCAACGCCCACGAGCGGCACAGGGTGCGCGCCATCGCGAGCAACGCAACCAGCGCTGGCGTTGCTGGCAACAGCATGTCTGCCAGAGGCAACCAACTTGTGCCGCCCGAATGCTGACAGAACCCCTGACATGACTGTGGACAGAAAATGCTTTGGGGGGCAGTTGGCAACACAGAATATGCAGCTACCGTGGTATCGACCCAAAGGCTGCTTTCCGTCACTATACAAAATTTCAAAATATGTCAATATCCTAAGGTAAGGGGCTAAGGGGCCCCCAAGTAAAGAACCTTCGTCATTCAACATGGTGAGCTCGATTTACGGCTGAGAAAAGTCAACAGGAACAAAGGATGAACTCCATCCCCTGTGCCGCCCAAATCCCTGCCACGGTAACCCGTAATTATCTCCGACAAATGGGGTGCACGGATGCAGCCCTTCCCATTTTGTTGGTCCCGCTCACCATGCCAAGGGGCGAAGCGGAACATGGTCCCAGATCAGATTTCACAGGGGAGTGACGTGCTGCGAGCCGAAATTGCTAGGCATGGAACATCTTCCAGAAAGCTCCAGGAAGCACAGCGACCGATTCATCTGACTTGACGGGCGGAAAAAAGCAGAAAGAAAAGCCAACAACAAACAAACTGTCAAGCTCCTGGCAGGTATGGAATCCTGAAAAAACCAAAGAAAAGCTTCCATGCAGTTTGAATGCGTCCCTTAACCCAAAAAAAAAGTGGCCGGGGCCCAGGCCTTCGGGCTCACAAGCCAGTGGCTTTTCTGGCCCAAAAAAAAAACGGTCCATGCATCCAAAGTGATACTGAAGGACTTGCGCCAAGGGTTTGACATTGGGTTCGAATGCCAAACCTGGCATGTCAATTGGTCGATGCATTGTTCTGGGTAGGGCCCCTGAGATTCGCCTGGTGGATGTGGGGAGAGGGGGGGTGGCCCCAGCAAAGGATTCTGTTGGAACGTCCGCTAGAATCAACAAATGAGGAAGCTCGGCTTCCTGGAGAAACCAGGCAGTCGCATGGTCTCTTTGCCGTAACTGCTGAAGAGGCTCGAAGCCGCACCCGCGCACCTTTTTAAAGAAGGCCTTTTCAGCACATACGCGACCGAGGCCAACACGGCCCATGTGGTGCCACGGCAAGGTGCGCATGTGGAACTGGTCCAAGGCGACTTCATGTCTAGGATTGCCAGGTGTGAGTAAATGCAAGCTGCCCGAAATGGATGCATATGGATGCATCGGAAAACGAAAAAAAAGACATCGCAGTTTGCACCGAACATCAACTGACAAAGTAAACTCGTGTGAAAGCCGAGTATATCATGATGATATGGAAACGAAGATTCGGGATTCCCGTTCAGGAAGCCACAAGGGATGGTTTGTGGGGGTCATTCCAACTCATTCCCTGCTGAGAACCGGCAAGTTCAGTCTACCCAACAAATGGCTTGCCCAAACACCGACAAACCACCGAGAAAATAACTAGGGTGCCAGCTGTTCAGTGGTAAAAAGGAGCCCTTGTTTGGGGCTGACCATGTTAAGTGGGGAGGCCATCAAACAAAAAACCCTAAGGGTGAACAACATGGGAAAAACAAGGTAAATGGACTTCCTCGACAAACAAGACTTCACTTTCATGACTGGAAAGATGACAGTTGGCGATGGGAATGCCAAATGACTAAATGTCTTAGGCCACAAATCTGCACTTGAATCCCCATACTTCCACCAGGCTATCCACTCCTATACTTCCTATGGAATCCGTAGAGAGGGCGAGCTCGTTTGCACTTCCCAGCTTCGTCCAAACAAACAAAAAGAAAGAAAAGAAAGAAAGAAAGAAAGAAAGAAAGAAAGAAAGAAAGAAAGAAAGAAAGAAAGGAACAAGGAACACAAGAACAAAAAATAAAAAGGAGACAACTTTTGGCATGTTTTTGCATGCTTTTGGCATCCACCTTTATTCAGGGTCAGTGCTCCCAACCCTCATCCCCCATGGGATTTGCATGGTTTCAAAGTAAATTTATCCAGGGATCATGCCAGGCAAGCTTGATTCTAGATTTATCCCAAATCCACAAACTTATGGGATCCCTTTCTTTTAGAAATCCTTTTAAAAAATGCATCAAAATCAACACATTGACCCTGGCAGCAAGGGTCCCCCCCATGAACCCTGATGCACTAAATAATAACCAGGCCATGAATAATGCTAACCAGATTCCCCCATCAGAAAATAGATCTGATCCCCTTATCTTTATTCATGGTCAAGCTTTCCATTCCACTTGGCTCATCCCACACTTGATTCTAGATGTATCCCAAACCCACAAACTTATGGGATCCCGTTCTTTGAGAATTGATTGAAAAAACCATCAAGATCAACACATTGACCCTGGCAGCAAGGGTACCCCCCATGAACCCTGATGCACTAAATAATAACCAGGCCATGAATAACGCTAACCAGATTCCCCCATCAGAAAATAGATCTGATCCCCTTATCTTTATTCATGGTCAAGCTTTCCATTCCACTTGGCTCATCCCACACTTGATTCTAGATGTATCCCAAACCCACAAACTTATGGGGTCCCGTTCTTTTAAAAATCCTTTAAAAAAACCATCCAAATCAACACATCGACCCTGGCAGCAAGGGTACCCCCCATGAACCCTGATGCGCTAAATAATAACCAGACCATGAATAACGCTAACCAGATTCCCCCATCAAAAAATAGATCTGACCCCCTTATGTTTAATCATGGTCAAGCTTTGCATTCCACTTGGCTCATCCCACACTTGATTCTAGATTTATCCCAAATCCACAAACTTATTGGGATCCCTTTCTTTGAGAATTGATTGAAAAAACCATCAAGATCAACACATTGACCCTGGCAGCAAGGGTACCCCCCATGAACCCTGATGCACTAAATAATAACCAGACCATGAATAATGCTAACCAGATCCCCCCATCAAAAAATAGATCTGATCCCCTTATCTTTATTCATGGTCAAGCTTTCCATTCCACTTGGCTCATCCCACACTTGATTCTAGATTGATCCCAAATCCACATATTTAAATTGATTGAATTATTTGAATTGTTTTAATTTTTAAAACTTTTAAGTATCCTGGAACTGGCCCAGAGAGAACCCGCGAAACTATTTATATTTTCTATGTTTTTTTAAAATCAATTTTTGGAGGCCTCCAGAAATTTAACAAATAAAATAAACATATAAAAATTTAAATTATTTGAAGTACTTGAACTAATTGATTTTTATATTTTTCAATATCCTGGAACTGGCCCAGAGAGAACCCGGGAAACTATTTATATTTTCTTTTTTTTTTTAAATGGAGGCCTCCAGAAATTTAAAACAAT
Organism: Effrenium voratum; assembly: GCA_963377175.1. Classification (NCBI taxonomy): domain Eukaryota; class Dinophyceae; order Suessiales; family Symbiodiniaceae; genus Effrenium; species Effrenium voratum. The sequence continues at coordinate 50,079 of CAUJNA010001584.1, read as the reverse complement.
TTAGCAAAATAAATAATTGAATTCTTTGAACTATTTTGATTTTTTTCAAATATCCAGGAACTGGCCCAGAGAGAGCCCGGGAAACTATTTATATTTTGTAAAAAAATGGAGGCCTCCAGAAATTATAAAAAAAAATTAAAAATTTAAATTATTTGAATTATTTGAATGATTTGAGTTTTTTTAAATATCCGGGAACTGGCCCAGAGAGAACCCGGCACTATTTATATTTTTTATATTTATAAAAACTTTTGGAGGCCTCCAGAATTTTTTGCAATAATCTATAAATATTTTGATTTTTTAACATTGTTAAATATCCAGGGTCTGGCCCAGAGAGAACCCGGGAAACTATTTATATGTTTTGACTTTTTTTTGCGGGCCTCCAGAAATTTTAAAAAATAAGAATATATATATATATATATTTAGATTAATTGAATTATTTAAAGTGTTTGATTTTTATTTTGGAACTGGCCCAGAGAGAACCCGGGAAACTATTTATATGCGCTTATGTTTTTTTATTTTTTTGGAGGCCTGTAGAAATTCCCGAAAGCATGGCGAAGGGTTCTTCCGCTGGGTTCACTTGAGTTGTTCTCATGAGAGTCATTACAAGGTGTCATTGCAAGGAATCATTGCAAGGAGTCATTGCAAGGAGTCATTGCAAGGAGTCATTGCAAGGAGTCATTGCAAGGAGTCATTGCAAGGAGTCATTGCAAGGAGTCATTGCAAGGAGTCATTGCAAGGAGTCATTGCAAGGAGTCATTGCAAGGAGTCATTGCAAGGAGTCATTGCAAGGAGTCATTGCAAGGAGTCATTGCAAGGAGTCATTGCAAGGAGTCATTGCAAGGAGTCATTGCAAGGAGTCATTGCAAGGAGTCATTGCAAGGAGTCATTGCAAGGAGTCATTGCAAGGAGTCATTGCAAAGGAGTCATTGCAAGGAGTCATTGCAAGGAGTCATTGCAAGGAGTCATTGCAAGGAGTCATTGCAAGGAGTCATTGCAAGGAGGGCAAAAATTGCACCTTGCACTTGACTCCTTGCACTTGCAACTTGCACTTGACTCCTTGCACTTGCAACTTGCACTTGACTCCTTGCACTTGCAACTTGCACTTGACTCCTTGCACTTGCAACTTGCACTTGACTCCATGCACTTGCAACTTGCACTTGACTCCATGCACTTGGCTCCTTGCACTTGGCTCCTTGCACTTGGCCCTTGCACTTGCAACTTGCACTTAACTCCGTGCACTTGCGACTTGCACTTGACTCCATGCACTTGGCTCCTTGCAACTTGCAATGGCTCTCATGACTCCTTGCAATGACTCCTTGCAATGACTCCTTGCAATGACTCCTTGCAATGACTCCTTGCAATGACTCCTTGCAATGACTCCTTGCCATGACTCCTTGCAATGACTCCTTGCCATGACTCCTTGCAATGACTCCTTGCAATGACTCCTTGCAATGACTGCTTGCAATGACTCCTTGAAACAAGCAAGGAGTCAAGTGCAAGTTGCAAGTGCAAGGAGTCAAGTGCAATTGACTTGCGAGGAGTTTAAAATCTCTTCTTAGGGCGGCGGGGTAGCTGATGATGCAGCAGCATGATGCCGTGTGAGTGGGGCACTGCCAATGCTGAGCTTCGGGTTGAAGAATGCCATTGTGGTGAGGTTCACCTACGCGCTGTGGCCACCCAAGCCATCCTGGCGGGGCAGGTTCGTTGCGGTTTGAGGAACTCTAGTGATCCTGCGTGGCTTCTACAGTTTGACGGTTCAGGACAGCGTGATGGGCTTGCAGGAGGTGCGGGCTGGGTTCTGTATCAGGTAAGAGCCGACAACATGGTCGCTGTTGATTGGGGCGCTGTTCCCATCCCCCCTTGCAGTGACAACTTGGTTGCTGAAGCCGTGGGCGGCCTGGACGCAGGGCTCCGGGGCCACCCTTGCGCACATTGCCTCCGCTGAAACCTTGGAACTGGTCAGCTGGTTGTGCAGGGCGATATTTTGCCGCATTTGCAATTTATGAGGGCGCTCCAAGCGGTCGGACATTGTTCAGGTGCTCAGCCATCTGCGTACCTTCGTGTCACATCGAATCCGCGCCATTCAGTATCATCTCCCTCGGGAGGCCAACAAGGTTGCTAAGCCCTCTCGGCTCAAGACCTCCTCGGGGTAGGGTTTTGCGGTTGATGGGAGTTCGATAGCAGACTGGGCCTTTTTCGTTGACTACTTGACGGGTACAATATTTTGGGACTGCGCTATTTTCTCTATCTCCCCAATATTTCGGTATTGTGCGGCGATGCCCGCTTTTCGGCGGGAAGATTTCGAGTGCGATGGATGCATTTCATGTGCTGCAGGTTTGCCGGTGGTGACATTGTTTGCCAGTATTGAGACGCTTATGGAAGAGAGCACGTGCTTGCTTTTTGATTTGCGTGGATCTCAGTGCAGAGACGGTGTTTTCAGATGTCCACATGGCTGTGCACCTCGAGACTATGGTATTCCTATGAATGTTCCTTTGCCGGATCCATGCGGGCCGTTGACAGGCCTGAACTTGTGCGCGGTGGCCACTAAGTATGCATGGGATCATGACCTCGATGTTTTCGTTCGGAACTTGTTGATTGAGACCACCGAGTTTGGCCCGAAAGCTGTATGTGGTCCATTCACGGAGATTTGCCCACTTGGCAGTGGGAGCAAGGAGCCGCTTCTCTTGGGGGAGATCTTCTCAGATGGTTTCAGTGGTTGGTCCAGGGGGACTAGCTTTCTTTCGACCTTGGGTGACGCACGTGCTTCTCATTGGATTGGGATGCCAGGGTTTGTGCAGTTCATGAGCGAGTCCACCTTTCGCTCCAGGTGCATGGACAGTTGCCGCCTTTTTGGAGTGATTTGCACAAGAATATCTCTTGCGTGGCATGTGTGTCGGAATCCCCTGTTTTTGTGTGGATGCGCCTTCAGGGTATTTCGGTTTGGCTGCGCTCGCCTCCTTGTCCACCGTTTACGTCTGCTCGCATCAGGGGTGCCAAGGGGTGGAATCACAGGGATGCATGGCCGTTTGAGTTCCTTTTTGGCCAGATGAGGGTTTTTCGCCCTTGGATAGTATGCATCGAGAATGTGCCTGGCCTATGTTCAGAATCCAGATATTTTGATGAGTTCAAGGCGAGAGTCAAGTGGGCGGGTTTTGATCTCGTGTGGCATGAGATTGTGAGTCTTGGAGGCTATTCTACAGTGGACAAACCACGCTTTTTGGCCATCCTGGTGAGATCAGAAGGTCCACGTATCCTGGAACCAAGAGTGGCTCATCCAACGTGTCAGAAGGTCGGCATGGATCAGGATGATACTTGGTGCGAGGCCCTCCCACATGCATATGTGCAGAAGCATTTCCTGACACCGGAAATTCTGTCAGTGTATCTATCTAGGGAGATGCTGCCAGTTGAGGAGCGACGAAACCCGGCCATGTACCTACCCAGCAATATTGCTCGGTTCCGAACCATCCAGCCATCAGACAGGTTGCCCGCCTCTGTTTTGATGGCCTCCTATGGGATGCAACATTGTTTGGATTTCAACGCTCTGTCCATGGGAGGGATCTATGGAAAGCTCATCAGATCAACCACATTACAGGTTTGTTACTGCCGCCGAAGCCATTTTGAGCTCAGGGGTCACTTTTCAGGTGTTCTTGCCAGATGATGCCCATGAGGCTTTGCATGTGGTTGGAAATTGCATTGCTGAGTTGCACGCGATTTTTGCACTTCAGCATGTTCTTACTGCGATCGGTTTGTGGCCTGATTGGATGTCGCATCGCTCCGTTTGGGTTGAACACAGCCGGCAACGCCTCCGAGCTAGCAAGTGCAAACTTACTCAGGTGTCGGGTGGGTGGATGCTGCATTGCCCGAGCAAGGATCATGATAACCGACCATGCCATCATTCGGAGCAGATTTGAGAGCCAGACTTTTGTGTTCCCAGCCTTTGAGACTACACCCTGGTATCTGGTCGTACCAGATCATGTTGGTGAAGAGCTCAGACGTTTTCATTTGAGTGACAACGCAACCTGTAGGATCCACAATGACAGCTCTGGAGGATCTATCCAGGTTTTCATTGGCAATCAGATGCGAAGATTTGAGTGGCGCACTGAGCTTATCACTGGCGAGTCTCATGACGACCATGCGAATCAACATGTGCATCTGCATGATGAGTCTCCTGGGGAACAGGATCCTGGCTTTCGGGGCCATGTATTCCCGAGCCCTTTGGCTCCTCCGTCGAGGCTGGTCACTATCATGAGTGAGGATCATCAGATCATGACAGTGTGTGTGCCAGAGCATGTTGGGGTCCAATGCTTCATGTCATCGCTGCGGACTTTCCTGAGAGGAATTGGGATTTATTGTGGATTGCATGTTGATGCCCTGCAGCATGACAGGATCCTTGATCTGGAGCAACCGTTGGTTCAGGCTACTCGCGAAAATCTTGATTCAGGCGAAGCCAGGTCGTCGGGTTCCGGGGTGCAAGTATCACCTGAGGTTTCAGCCACGGTGCATTTTCAGACGTATATGCAGATATTTGTCAAGCTTCCGGGCGGGGCTACGAGGTGCGTTCGGCTCTCCACCGATGCATGTGTTGAAGATTTGTTGTCTAGGCTTGCAGATGTTATTCTGGCTGACACAGGGGAGGCATTGCTCACATTTCAATCCAGGCATCTGCTGATGTTGGTCGATCATGGCATTTCAGATGGATCAGTGCTCCAGCTCTTTTTCAGGCTGCGTGGAGGAGCAAGGGGCGCTGGAGGTGACACAAAACCAGGGACAGATTTGCGGTGTTTGGGCCGCGCGGTTGGGCTCATGGTTGGGAGGGGAGCTGATGCCAATGCAGCTCAAGCCATGATGCGGGATCTCAGGGAGGTGGTCCCAGAAACTTTTCTGTCTCAGGTCATGCAACACCCGGATGCCACTTGGGGCACTTCTGAAAATGGGTGATGAAAAGAAGGTGGACTTGCGGTCGTTGCTCCCGGCCACTGCGAAGATGCCTCGACCCGCGACAAAGCAGGCGCCCTCTAAGCAATCCTTTGACGACATGGACGTGGTGAACCTTTCGTTTCCTGATGGCATTTTCAAGAACAAGGACGGAAGCAATGCTGTCATTCACAGAACATGGGCTCTTACGGTGTCAGGCCTTTTCTTGGTTATTCCCAAGGAGCTTCAGGCGATTCTGGATGGGAAGCGTGCAATCATGCCGGACGAGCACAGTTTTCTTTGTCGCTTGGAGTGTCGGATCCTTTCAGTGAAGAGGCGGTAACCTTCCCGGTCAGTGATGGTGAGCGCAGAGCATTGGCGAGGCTGTGGTTGGTTCATTTGGGGGAGGCTAAGATTGAGCTCCACCTTGGCAAAGGAGCGCTACGCCAGATGATGCAGTGCTCAGTACAACTGTCTATAGGGATGAGTGGACGGATGCTCAGTGGGAGCAGCTTGTGACGGCCCGGTTAAAGAGATCTTGAAGCATACACCTGGCAGTCAGATTAAGGACGTCTGGGGTCGGTCGTGATTCCAGGCCATCCTCACCTGCGACATCTGATGAGTTTCATGTTTTCATTCGTGTTGGACGGGACGAAGTCTGGTCCTATTTGAAGCTCAGCGGCTTCACGGCAGCGTCAATCTACTTTTCGCCGAAGCCTTCCCGTAAGGGTGAGAAACTTTCCGAGATGTTTGATGACCTTCGGGTCTTTTGGTGTGGGAAGGATCGATCTCTGGCATTGACCACGGCAATGGAATACAAGCATTTGGGTTTGATTCGCAACAGGAGATCTTTCGGTTTGCGACTCAGTGGTGCAGTTCTCAATGATGTGTGGCAGAAGAAGAGACCGGGTGAAGATATTCCTCCAGCCATTCGGGTGGTTTTCAAGCGGCGTCTTACGGGTATTCCCGATAATGCGGACGTTGAGACGGTAACATCCTGGTTGGTGAAGATTGGCTGGAAGGCCAAGGTGCTGAAGAGGCTTCGCAACGCAGTGTGGCTTGTGGGGGGCGAAGTTGAACGGGTTGAGTTGGCATCGTCTTTCAACAGCCTTCCGGTGCTCATCGAGCCCCTGGTTGAGGTCTCTAAGGAACCTCATGTTATTGTTGCAGGTGCATGGAAGCCTTCGGTGCCACAATCCCATAGCCCTCATGATGATCCCCTTCAGAGGAGCGACCCATGGGCCAGGTGGAACAAAGATCAGACGGTTGCAGCCACGTCCACGAGGCCAACCCCTGCACCTATGGCTAATGCTTTGCAGCAGCAGGACACCAAGATTGATCGCATGCAGGCGCATCTCACAGCGTTGGAAGGAAAGCTTGCCACTCATGTCGATGTGACGTCTAAGGAATTGAGTTCGCTTCGCACTGACATGAAGCAAAGCCATGTTGATTTCCATCAGTCACTGCATGCGGCTATGAAGCAACAGTCAGATCAATTGACGCGCTCCATGGAATCTCTTTTTCGGACCCATGCGAGTAAGACAGGTGGCCAGTCTTCGTCTCAGGGCAAGCGGCCCAAGGTACAGCATACGGGTGGCGAGGCAATGGAAGATGATGAGATGTGATTGCAGTTTGGTGCTTTCATTTACGTGTGTACCTACGTTGGGTCATTGTGGAAGTGTGCTTCTTTTTGCGCATTGGCTATCGGATATGCGGTTTCAATACTTTTCGGATGGTTGTGCAGTTTTTTGCAGGCGTAAGACCGTGGCAAAAATGCTGTGTGTCTATCTTTGGACAATCCCTGTGCCTGAGATCTCCGGGGTATCTGATCTTGAGAGAGGTTTTGGGGTCCACCCCATGCGGGGGTATCGCATTGGGGAGGCTGCAAATCCAGGACCGGCCTTGTGATCAGCAGGGAACGATCTTTGGAACAGTGAACACTCAATCTGTATATGGATGCCATTGTTGAGTTGCCGGAAGGTCACTGGGGCCTCACTGAGACGTCTAGCACCCAGCAAGACATCTTGGCCGCTAGCAGATTCTTTGCGAAACAGAAAATGCAGTATATACCAAGCAAGGCCTGCCAGCCGAGATTGCGTCATGCCATTAACTTGGTTCACAAACCCACCTATGCCAGTGCTGCTTGGATATCGCCTCATGGTTCCAGGAGAGACCGTCGTGCTATTTCCCAGAGCATGATTGATACTTCTAGGATTCTTTCGGTGATTGTGCAGCACGGTCGCTTGGAAATCTGTGTGATCACGGTGTACTTACCGCCATGCCGGGTTCAGGGGAGACAGCGTGATCAGGAACGCAAGGCTCTTCGGGAGTCTCTGTGCTCCCTTGCGGTGGAGTTGGCTCCGGCCATGATTATGGGAGACATTAACTCAGACGTGCATTCTGTGGGTGCCCTTGCACCACTCCGCACAGCCCTGATCTGCGTGCTGTACAGGTCCAGCGTGCCCGCCGACTGCTGCACCAGCCCGGGGATAGACCCGCCGAAGGCTCCGAAGTGCAGCTTCGCGATTCCGCCCGGCGGCACCGAGAAGTCCAGGCGCGCCGTGCTCCAGACGCCCTGCGAGGGCGTGCCGAGGAAGGTGCCGGTGACGCCCACGTAGTCGTTGTCGGCCGCGCTGACGTACATGACCAAGTTGGAGGCCGTGCCCAGCCGGTACCGGCAGCCGAAGGAGTAGCGTCTCCCCGGCGTCAGCGTGTAGGTGCGCACGATGTTCCAGGCGAAGGCGCTCAGGGTCATGGCGTAGCCCTCCAGCTGGAAGCCTCCCACTGTGAAGCTGGCCGAGGCCACGGTCAGACCTTGGGTTCAACGTACCAGGAAGATGTCCGCCATGACATCATGTTTTTGTGTCCCTTCATGATTCGATCCTTGTTTTCTGCAGGTACCATTGCCGATTATGCTTTCCCGCAGCACCACCCTTTGTATGGGGTATTTCAACTGGATGCCCTCGTGTGTCGTTCTGTTGATTGGAAGCTGCCTAGACTTCTGACCCCGGAGCAGAGGGTTTTCTTGAAGAAAACGGGGTCTTGGTTTTTGGCGTTGGAGGTTCTGGAAAATCAGGAGGGAGGGATTGATGCTTTCCTGACCAGCTCAAATTTCCGGTGCGACCCATTCCTTGCACTAAGCCGTGTGTGCGAAAGATCTTGGAAGCATGCGTTGAAGGCAGAGCCGCCATCACTGAAGATGAAGTCGTCTCAGGAGGGTAGATGTAAACATCCTACACTTAAAGTGCTTCAACCTCTCAAGTCAGTCAAGCCTGGTAGAGTGTCTGATTATCAGGTTGAAGATGAGATCCACTCTGTGCATGCCAAGCAAGTTGTCAGGCAATGCCGCAGATTGCAGGCCTTGATTAGGTGTGTGGATAAGTATCGTAGGGAGGAGCCCGCTGTTGCCCTGGGTGAGCAAATCACTTCGATTCAGGGGCAAGTGCATTCTGCCTGTGGTTTTGGGATGTCTTATGCGGGTTGGTCTTCAGCAAAAGGACTTGAGGTGCTGCAACAGCATTTTGCCGCAGTTGACATCTTTGCTAAGCAAGCGGTCTCTAGGCAGAAGAGTGCGTGCCATCAGGATTGGAAAGTGCGTTTGCAGAAATCATTCAGTGGCCAAGGAGGCAAACTTGCTTTTCATCATATCCGGAATGAGTTCACGCCGGAAGTTGCTCAGGCGACGGTGCTTGAAAAACCTGCTCTGGTTTCCCGGAGGTGCCGCATCAAGTGTAAACCGGTTTTGCAGCTTCAGCAGCCTGTGTATGCTCCTTCTCGTGTTACCTGTCAGGGCCAGAACCTTGAGCTGCTTGAAGACCGTAGGACCATTATGGTTCACCCGGGCCAAGAATTGAACAGGGCTGACATTCGCCTTGAGACATGGCTCACTCAGCCGGAAGATATTCATAGAGAGTTCTTTCGCTTCTGGGATCAGTTCTGGAATCCTACCGCCAGGCTTGGTGACCTTGATTTGCCTGAAGTTGGCGATTTTGGAGGTGGTTTTCCGTTGAACTTGGACCCGTGCATCACAAGCGCTGAGGTGCGCATCACCCTTGCTCGCACTCGGTCTAATACCAGTGTCGGATCTGATGGATGGTGCTTGCGTGATTTCAAATGCCTTGATGAGAAGCTTCTTGACCTCTTTGTAACGGCTTGGAATGACATTTTCGCCAACAAACTGCGTGTGCCATGCTTTCCAGAGTGTTACTTTTGGCCAAAATTCTTGAGCCTGACCAGATCACGGACTGCCGTCCTATCACTATTGCCCCACTGTGCTACAGAATTTTTGCACGCACTTTGAGTCGCAAGCTCACCTCGCAACTGCTGCCGTCCCGGGGTCTTGGGAGGACTTCCAGGGCGTGCCTCGTGGGAATCGTACTACTGCACCCAGGTGTTGATTGAGAATGCCCACCTTTTTGCAGGGAAGTCTTTACGGAGCCAGTATGGACATAGTAAAGTTCTTCAATTTTTTGCCTCGTGGATTTGTCCGCCAAGTGTTGACTGCAGTGAAGGTCCCTCCTGTTGTTGTTGAGGTGTGGACGGGTCTCCTTGACTCAGTGCATCGACATTTGCGGGTACAAGGAAGTCTCTCCCGGGGATTCACTTCCCAAACGGGTGTCCCGGAAGGTGATCCCTTGAGTGTGCTCACGTCAGCGGTTTTTGGCGCTTTTTGGCTGCATAGGATCAAGTTGTTGAATGGAGGTGGCGGACATGGTAAAGTCATCGCCACGGTGTTTGTTGACAATCTTGATCTTACATCCAACTGCCGGCCTCTCTTTGAAAAAGCAATTCAGGAAACTTTGCAGCTACAGGATGAGCTCGCACTCCAGATAGATGCCAAAAAATCTTGGACATGGACGGTGAATGTACCGTCAAATGACCGTCCTCGGGTAGCATGGAAGAGGCAGCAGCATGGGAAGAGTCTTGGAGCTCCCATGACGTATATCAAACTCCCTCGTAATGCTGTCCAGATTGCTAGGTTTGAGGCCGCGATTCCTCGTCTCCGAAAAATTGAGCTGTTGCCGATCGAGATAAAGGAAAAAATCCGCTTGATCAAGGCTGGTGTACTTCAGGCTGCCCTGGCGTGTTCCGAAATCACTTACATTGGTGGAAAGCATTTTCAGCATCTCCGAGACCAGGTCTGTACTGCTTTGTGTCATGCCCATCATTGGGCGCATCGTAAGACAGCACTGTTCTTGCATGACCCCGAGGTCGACCCTTTGCTTTGTGCCTTGTTTATGCAGATCCGCATGCTCAGGAGACCTCTTTGGAGCAATGACCAGGCTTGGTCGTTCGCACTTGGAGTTTTGTCAGGGGACATTGAACACTCGGGGTCCGTTGACTGCCTTGCGGGCATATCTGACCAGCGTTGACTTGACAGTTGATGGTGAGGGATTCCTCCATTCCTCTTTGAGGCCCAAAGTGCATCTTCGAGAGGACGATTGGTTGCTTTTGCAGGAATGCATCCTTTGTGCGTGGGGTCAGTGCTTGTCAACGGAACTTGGAAAGAGGAAAGGTGTGGTGCGTGACCTTGACATTGATTGGGATATGACTCGGTTAGTCATTGGCAAGCTGTCGAGTGTCCAAGATCGGGGGGCTGCGCACGTCCATCTCTCTGGGGCAATCGCTACGGAGGAGAGATATAGCAAGGTCTCCAATTGTCCACCCACCTGCCCGGCGTGTGGTGAAGTAGACACGGTTGCGCATAGGGTGTTACGATGCAGCCATACGCAGGCGATCCGTGATGACTGCCCCGTGTTGCAAAATTTGGATGAGACCGCGGCTCTTTTCCCTTTTGTGCCACTTTTGCCAGCCAGTGAAGCCTATCAAAAATTGCATTGCCAGGCCAGAGGTGTCATGGACGCCAGTCGCATCGGATATGGTTGTGACCCTGTATACAGATGGTGCTGGCAAAAATCCTACATCGTCAGTGTGTGACACTTCTTTCGCAGTTGTGCTGCTTGAAGACCTGAGCAATCACTGCATTAGTCGCCTTGCACATGATGCACGCCTCTCTGGGGCGGCGCCCCCAGTTTTCTCGGTTTTCAGTACTGGAAAAACTCGAGGGAGACAGACTGTTAGTAGGGCAGAACTCTCGGCAGCCATTGTTGCAATTGGCAGTTTCCGCAATCTCCGCCTGGTGACCGACTCTATGTCTGTGATCAACACGATTGCAGCAATTCAGGCTGATCCGCGGCCTTCGAAGTGGGTCAATCGGCCCAATTTTGTTGCGGCTTATCAAAGCCCTTGAGGCTCAGATCAATCGTGGTCGATAAGATCAAAAGTCATCAGGATGCTAGTGGGGATGTGCGAACTCTTTCTGACTCCAAGCTCATTGATTTCTGGGGGAATCATCTTGCTGACGAGGCGGCTGGAGCAGCACTTGATGCAGACTCTCAGGAGGCACTGCTCGTGCGAGATACAGCGCAGGTTGCAGTTGGATTCCGTAAACGTCACTGGGGGTTGGTCATGTCGGGTGTGGCTAAGACAGTTCGTGCCTTTCCTGTAATTAGAGCAGATGACAATCCTCGTGCGGCAGGGCGTGAAGAGGCTGACGCTCCGCTTGTCCCTGTTGCGGCGCCTGCAGGTTTTGAACCATTGATTTTGCCATCTCCGGCGATCCTGCAGTTTGCCAGTCCCTGGACGCACACCTTCGCTCAGGCTTTATATAACTGGGTTCAGAAGTTGTGTTGGCCCACCATGCCGGTGGAAACTTGGGGAGTCTGGTTGAGTTGTTGATCTCTTTTAAACTTGAGACCGGCCTAAATGTGCCAGTTGCGAACCCGGATGACCCTGGATCATTTACCCCGTCCCGTATCAAACCAGCTGTTTCCGACTTGACGTCGCTTGGGGATGAATCTCGGCGATTCTCCAGTGCAATCCAATCTCTTGAAACTTCACTGCAGACCTTCGTGTTGCCTTGGAGTGAACCCTTTTTCGGGGCTGTCACTAGCCTTGGGTACCCTTTTCGGATGATGAAGCTTTCTGGTTTCAGGGTCCGCCCATGGATACCGCATGAACCTGAGGTTCAACGTCTCTTTGGTGAGTATCTGGGTAGGCTTACGACCAAGGCTCTTGCATTGCCGTTGCATGTCGAGACTGCAGAGAGTCTCCCAGTGTCGCCTTATGATGCCTTGGTTGTGAAACACGTCCATCGTAAAGGAGCTAATGCTCATCAAAAACGGTGGTCACGGAGAGGTCAGGAGAGAGCCACCTGCCTGGTGTGGCCCTGACAGTGTGATTGTCCTTTCGTGCTGGGCTTGTATGTGCTGCATTGAATAGTGCTACGTTGAGACCCTGTGTCAAGTGTCGGTCTAGCGAGGTGTGACACCTTTTCATATTTGGCGTCCCCTTTGGTTTCATTCGACTTGATCCACTTGCGCCCTGCTTCACAGTGTACGTGACCACTGGCCTTGCTTGGATCTTGTCGCAATTGAATTGGAGAATACCCTGTTTTGATGATCAGGTATACCTCTGGATGTGGTGTGGAAGAGCAATGGTATTACCATGCACTGGCTTCACCAGTACTTGATCCTCGCCCTCAGCATATGTGCCGGTATCTTGCTTGATACTCCAAGTCCTACTGGTCGGCCTTGCATTGTAATTGAATGAGTATGTTGGCAGTGGGCGTGAGGATCGTGCTTGTCCACGTCCGTTTTCTTCAGAAGTGGTGGTTGGTTGTACATTGCTTCAGATCCACCACTTGCTGGGTTCTCAGTGGATAAGCTGTGCTGGAGGCATCTCGGTGTATGGCGGGCACCCCTATTCAGGATGCAGACGGTATTCATTGATGGTACCTTCTTATGGAGATGGTGACATGGAGGGCGACTTTGCCTTGCCTGTGCCTTCCGGACCATGCAGTTTTGGCGTAGCGGCGTCTCCTCATTTGACGTTTCCCCTTCTTCTATGCTGGCGTGGTCCACTGGTGCTTTGGTGCACCAGGGATGTGACCATTGGCCTTGTTTGGGTCTTGTCACATTTGATTGATGGAATACTTTGGTATAATGGTCGGTCATGCCTCTGGATGTGTTCTGGAAGAGCTGTATCTGGCCATGTGTAACCATGGTATTACCATGCACCGGCATTTTCACCTCTCATAGTGCTGGAATGAGTGAGTTGGCCATTGGCGTGTGAATCATGAGCTTATCATTGGGAATTCTCTCCAGGAGTGGCGGTTTGGTATGCATTACTTCGGTACCACCACTCGATGGCTTCTCGGTGGATGAGCTTTGCTGATAAGGCATTATGGTGCATGGGGGAAGTATGCTTCAGTAATTGGCTGATGGTATCCTTGTGGACGCCCATGCAGGCATTGACCTTCCGGGTCATGCCACCTTGTGATGACACCTCTCTGGAGTTTCATCTCTTGATGGATGTCAGAAGCTCTGGTGGTATAATTCTGTGGGAATACTGTGCAAGCACCAGGATCTTGCGATACAGTTGGGTCAAGATTTCAGGGGTTGTAGTCGGGTGTTGGCATCAGACTTGTTCGACTGGACAAATGGGCCGCTTGCTTCCTGGGGGTGAGGTTCCCGGTCTTTTGGGGTGGTGGCCCCTCTTTGTTTGGCGCCCTGGCCGGGCTGTCTTCTTGGGTGGTTCTTTTCCCTTGGGGGGCAGGACCGGGGGCTTTCTACCCCTTCAGTGGTAGGCTGCCCGGCATCGTATTCGAGCCAACAAGGTTGCTGATCACCTTGCAGGCATTGCACGGGCGGCAGCCAATCGGGGGCTGTCTGCCACCGAGCGCCCAGTGCTCCCTATCTCACTCTTGAACTCGATTGGGGCTATCCTCGAGGCTGCTGTCGATGCCAAGTGTGCTTTGGACCTCATCGAAGTCCCCCTTGCTTCATGGGAAACGGTTGCGGGGTGGGTCGCCCAGCACCCTCGTTTTCGGCCAATCTCGTCTGCATACATCGCTCGAGTTCTTGCGGGTGGTGGGCTAGTTCATGTTGCATATACCTGGCAGCCAGACGCGGCCTCTCCGTCTCAGCCTTTACGGCCTCAACCACTGGGAGATCAGTGTGGAGAGGTGCTGGTTTGAGGTCGCCCGTCAGGCGACTCAGGTGCAGCCGCTTTCAGACTTACGACGGACTGTTGGACCAAGTCTCCAGCTTGCTTCCCGTGCGCAGTTCCGGCGCTCCTCGTTTGGCGCGTGCTCGTACTGCTGTGCGGCAGACATTATGCCAAGGTGCTGGTCCGGCTATCTGCCGCATTCAGCAAGATGACCTTTTTGTTGCGGAGGAGCTTTGTCGAGTGTTGCGCCAGTCGGAATCCTGCTGCCGAGCCGCTGCCGACACCCTCGACCCTCACTCGCCTATTAGGATCGATGTTCTGCAGCGTGCTGAGTTTCGTGATGAGTGGGACCGGTGGGAGGCACTTGGCCAGATCATTGTCCGTACGCTCCTAGATGTGCTTCGGGACCTTTTCACATTGATAGCGTGGTTTGGCTACGCGACTGCTTTTGGGTTAACCCTTGCCCGCCAAAAGACCTTCTGGTTGCTGCGCTGTCCCAGCGCGAAGGTATTGTTGCTACGACTGGTAGGGGCCCCCCTATTGTACTTTCAAAGGTTTCAAATCAGAGCACGACAGTGCAGTCTCGCAATGTGATTTCACGCAAACGCAAAGTCGATGTTCCGGCTCATACCTTACACACCTTTTTCCGGCGTACTACACGGAAATGATTTTGGGTATGTGGCCGTCTGGCCAATTTCCTACAGCGGTGCCTTCATGCCTTGCGCAATTGTACCGGGCCGCTTTATGGTCTTTCGTCTTGCCGGGAATGCCTCGGCTCACAGGACTAGGTGCCAGGTTCTAGCACGATCCGGCCCCTCTGTTTCGGGTAGCAGCGCGGGTTTTGACTAGCCATGGTTGTGGTGGTCATCGGCCCTCGCATCTCCTTCCCTTACATGACCATTGAAGCAGAGGGGGCGCTCCAGCAGGCTGACATCATAGTGCGCAAGGTTGGTCAAGATTTCCTCCTGAATTTTGCTGACAGGCCGTGGCAAGAACAAGTGCGTCGCGCTCCGAGTATCCTGCGCAGGACGTTGACATTCGTGCCCATCTACCAGCTGTCGACCTTGGCCATGTCCTGAGGCGCCCTGATGGCCTGATGATCACAGGCCCGAACATGGCGGCGAGGCGGAAGTTGGCCTGGATGGCGGATGCCGTGGTCCCGGCTGGGGCAGTGCGCTATGCTGCTTGGGTTTCTGCTCATGACTCTGGCGACCCCTTTGGCCCGGTTTCAGTTCCCGTTGCCGAGGTGGCACACTGGACCTGCAAGATCGCCCGCTGAGTGGCTTGCTGGTGATGAGGCTCCAGTGACTGGCCCCGTAGAGGGCGAACACCGGGCAGTGGACCCCCGATTTCGGCCGATGACACAGTGGTATTCCTCTCGGAGCTTCTTCATTGCCTGGAGAGTACCCTGGCGGCTGCACAGCGGGCACTCGGCAGTGCACAGGGTCGTGGGCGGCAGGAAGGCATCAGTTCCTGACTTCCTGGTGGTGCATTTGGCGGAGCTCCTGCTGATCGGCAGGTTGTCGTGATATAAACCGTTGTGGCCGAGTGCTGGTCTGGCCCGGGTTCTGGTTTAGTTTGTTTGGTTTGGGTCGTTGGGCAGTCTTATTGACAGGGTGTCGAAGTCCTTTTGGTGCCTGTAGGGGGTGGACGTTTCACGTTCGTACCCTGTTTGGCTCTACCAGGGTGTACGGGATCGAGTAGGATCCGTTCCGCTACTTCGGTGTGCCACTGGGCACTCGGCGTGCCGCCGCGAGCACACAGCCTGCTCCTTCTCGAAGTCCACCGATGCCATGTCACTACAGAGGCCCTCTCCCGCGAGGGTATCGCCATCTATGTTGTCACTACCTCATGCTGCTTGAGGAGGGACACCCTGCTGGCTACGGCCCCTCGACTGAGGCTTGGATTCCGCGTTGCTGGACCTTGGTGCAGCGGCGCTCGGAGCTTCCAGAGGCCGATCTAGAGCTGTGTGGCCTGGTGCCAAGGAACCTGGAAGCTGGCCATGTCCTGTGACGGCCTGATGGTCCCGGCTGGACCTGCGCGCTATGTCGCCTTGGTGCCTCCGGCTGAGGGGGACAACTGCCAGTGTCCTATTTCCATCGCCTCGGATGCTTCCCGTCTCCTTGGCGCTTCACTGGGCCTGGTCACCGGTGCTAACCCAGGCGATGCTCGCGACGCTGCAGAGGACGTGGATCTGACGCATTTTCTTCGTTATTTGGAAACCTCGTTGGGAACGGTTGAGGACACCCTGTCTGGGCTTCGGCAGCAGATCACCGAGCGGGTTCGCCATTTGGAACGCCAAGGTCTCGGCTCGTCATGATGGCCATGGTGGCTCGCTTTCGCGATCAAGATGACAGGTGAGCAAGTTTGTGTCATGCCTCACTCCTTGCTATGTCGCTAGTATGCTGGCTGGTTGCGCTCATGCATCCAAAGCAGCCAGGGCCTGGCGACTGCTTGTGGGTGGTCTGGCTTGGGATAGCACCAGTCTGCGGAAGTGCATTCCTGCTCCGTCGCAGGTCGGAAGCCGGCAGGGCGCCAGTGTGACGGTCCTGGAGATCTTGGAGTGCAAAGGCAGTGTTTGTCGGAAGGAGCCTGTTTTGCTGACCCTTCCTATGCCTACCTGGGCCTTCCTATGCCTACCTGGGCCAGCTGCAAGGCCAGGGAAGGAGGGTATTCAGCGGTCAGAGTGCTGAGGTATACCCCTTGTTCTTTCACGCCTGCAATGCTTCGGTGCTTGTATGAGTGATTGCAACGGGCCTCCAGGGCCCGTATTTTGGAGCTGTTGCAGCCGAACGCCCACGATTTGGACAAGGCCTTCTTGTGCCTGCAAGCGTCCACCCACACCAAGGCGCATTGATGATCGCGCAGCATTTGGAAGTTAGCCTCTTCCAGCCAGGACATGGCTGATGGCGGTTGTTCCCAAACGCCTACGCCTCCTTTGGAGACCACTGCTCTGAACAGGGCTCTGCCGCGGTCGTGAATGGTCTTGCTGTCCAGCAGTTTCTTACGCTGCGAAGGCGAAAGGCCGGGAACCCCGTTCATGTGCTGCTCAAGGCTTTGGGCCCGCCAGGGCGTAGTTTGAGTCTGGAATACTCTTTGCAAGGCGGGGCAAGCATTATCAGGGCCACGACTCCTGACCAGCAGAGTCTGAGAAGGGCTTCGAAGACTACGTTATCCAGGATGTCGTGCGCAGTGTCTCCATCCAGATCAAAAGGCTCAAAGCAGTCAAGGCCGAGGCTAATGGCTGCCGATGTCACCGGGTGCAGCCTACCTGCAAACACGTCCAATAAGAGCCCGAATGCAACGGTGATTCCGATGAGTTTTCTTGGGCGGGCGTGTGTGGCCTTGGCGACGCGCCTGGCTCGTTTCGGCTCGCACAGGGCAGCTTCCACCGGCCTATGCTCTGGTGAAGACGGCGTATGGCCGCGGTTTGGCTGCCCGATCCTGCGCCGGTCCAAGATCCGGGCTGTTTCACGTGTGTTTGTTGTGGTCCATGGCGGGGTGCTTTTGCTGGCAGCCCACTATGGCGCACACGTGGGCGAAATGGCACTGGTCGTTACTACAAATGCCCGTCTGGTAGCGCTGGCAGACCTCGCGCCCTTTGTAGGTAGTGCACCACTCTGCTTTGGGCTTTGGCGATGGCGTGGCTCCTTTGGATTTCCCCTTGCCTTTCTTGGTGGGGCGTGAAGGCGTGCGGGCTGGCTTAAGGTCGCGCTTGGGTCCCCTTTGCCGTGGTGTTGCAGGGCGTGGCGGTGCTGGCACGGATGGCTTGGAAATCTTCGGGCGCAGCTGCAAAAGGCTGCGCACATCGTTTCGCATGTGTGTCAGCTCGTACAAGGCATCATCCAGGGACCATTGTTGCCCTAGAAGGTCGGATATGGCTGCCCAGAGCTTGCGATCAGCCGACAAAAGCTCTTGGGTATTCACTGTACGAAGGCCTAGGTTTGGGTCTGGCTGTGTGAGACACAGGTCGGCTATCTTCTTGTCGAAGGCCTTGAGGTGGCGCGAGCCTGTCATCATGCCAATGCACAACAGCCATAAAGTGGCATGGGTGTGACACATCTGCCAGATCAAGGCCACGGCCGAATGTGCCTCAGTCAGCCAGTTGACCGTGCTTGTCGAAGTGGGTGTCAAGCAAAGTGCAAGGCACACACTTTTAAATCTGTGAGCATGAAGTAAGGTCCACCGGTTCGTGAGAGTGCATCTCCAAGGCTGGCACAGTCTGGAGACGCACAATGATGAATTCAAGGTCTTCAAGGCTGGACAGAACCGCGTTCAGGAGGCGGGTTGTCATGGGGCCAACACAGGCGTGCAAAAGTGAAACTAAGACTGCCTCTGAGTGCTCGTGCCAGCGGTGATGTACTGCGAAGTTCCTGAAGTTAGGATCGCTGGCAGCTGTCAGGAGGCCTCTGGCTTGAGGCCTGGCCAAAGAAGCATGCTATAGGCTTGCTCCAGTCAAAAGCGGAGGCGAACAAGGCAAGGCTGTTCACGGTAAAGATCTGGCTTTGATTGGCATATGCAATGGCAAAGGCACACAGTGACAAAAGGCGGGCAATATGCACCGAGCCCTCGTGAAGGCCAATTCGCAGGATGATGAAGTCCAGGTACTGGCGCAGATGATTCAGCAGGGCAATCTTGCGTTGCCTGGCAAAAAATGTGCCTGCCCAGCATGCAAGCAAGCTAATCCATTGCTCCACCAATTCAGGGCAGGGCTGAAATTCGTGGGCTGAAAGCGCCATCACAGCGTGTTGAGCGAAAGGGCTATGGTGTCGAGGCACACTGTGGCAAGCGCCAAGGGCTGGGAACTGCTGAGGTCCTGGCCTGTTGCGCCGGCCTGGCGGAGGCGTCTCACAGTGATGGCTCAAAAGTTGGCAAGCATGGCGTTGTTAGATACGCAGATGACACTCCGTGTTTTTTCGGCACAGAGTAGTGCCGCATCATGCGAGGGCATGGTAAGCAAAGGACACCCAGTGCTGTACAGAATCCACAAGGCATGACAATGCGCGGATGCCCTCGATCAGGGTCAGGGCAACAAGGCAAATGGCGATGACATGGCAGAAGAACTTAATGCGCAGAAGGACAGTGGAGAACTCGTCCAGCATAACCTCAAGGTCCAAGTAGCTTCTGGCTAATGTGGTGTGGATGGCGTCTAAGGTGTCTTCGTCACACTCCATGGCACGAAGGGCAAGGCGTTGGGTCGGAGTGTGAACGAGCGCTATGCCAGTAATGCCAAACAAATTTCCGTATCTGGCGGAGAAGCGCGCATCCCGTTTTAAATTTACAATGTGTTTGAATCTTGAGAAGGCAATTCTTCACCCTGCGCGCGGCCCCTGCGTTAGAAAAAAATTGCTAAGATTCTTGGGGGGTAAGAGGGGGGGGGAAAAAATGGAGAAAGTAGGGGGCCTGGGGGGTGGTCTGTTGATGGTCCCCTGTTATGTTTTTTATATTCATCTCAAACCTATTAACCACCTTATTCGTTTTTAAAAGAGGGTTTTTAGGGAGCTTATTTATCGTTTTCGTTAAGGTAATCATTTTGGTAATTGCCCCCCTTGTTCATTGTTGGGCTGGGGGCCGACATTTTTTTCATTTGAAAGAGTTGGCCCTTTTAGTAGTTATCAAGTTCTGAGGCGTTGGTGGTGCATTTGTTTTGTTAGTGTTTTTCTCACTAATTTTCATTTATAGGTTAAAAGTTCAGTATAATTATAACATATAAGATTTTACATGTTATTATTATATTATGATTATAATTTCAGTTCAGGATAATAATCTAATTGGTTTGTCTTACTTCTTTCATACATCATTTTAAAAATAATATTAACATCTCCCACTGTATTCTGAACATTAAACTTTTTACTTTCAATAAATAATTTGATATTTTCTTTAACATCTTCTCCTTTCTCTTGACTATAACCCAACACCATAATATATCATCAATCATTTCATATTTTTCTTACTGATTTTAAGAAACTGTTTAATATAATCGTAAGGTGGTATTTTATTTACAGTTAGAAATATTAAAATCTCATCTTCTACATTTCTATTATGTATTTTTTTTATTCCCAACAGACATTTGATTAAAAATTGATTATCTCTCCAATTTCTACAATTTGTACATATGTCTTCTTCACCATCCATTGAATAATTAATAATATTATTCACTATTTCATTAGGCAAATTCAATTTAAACAATTCCATATTTTCTTTTTTGAAGTGACAACAATCATAGCATGTTTTATCGATATAATTATTGATTCCATCACCGTTCATTTTTCTCTTAATATATAAGATAATATTTCTTTAAGTAGTTTTGGCTAGGGGGTTGCTGGTCGGCTGGTCTGGGTTTCAGGTTTAATTTAAATGTCTTAACCTTCTTGTTAGACTATAAAACAATGTTTAATCATATTATAATTAAACATTATGAATAAACTAAAGATTTATTATTCTTGCTAATATGTTCTCTCATTCCGTCTTCATCATAGTATTCTTTGTGTTCTTTGATTAATTCTTTAGTGTATTCACTTAACAATCTTTCTAGAATTTGTTTTACCTTAAACTCTTTGTTTCTAAAAAGATAGGTGTGTTCATTGCCACTCATGAGCCAATCAACCAGCCACCAACATTTTAACTGCACGATGCGCCCCACCGAGGGGCACGATGCGCCCCACCGCCCCACCGAGGGGCACAATGCGCCCCACCGAGGGGCACAGGGGCACGATGCGCCCCACCGAGGGGCACGGGGGCACGATGCGCCCCGCCGAGGGGCACGATGCGCCCCGTTGAGGGGCACAAATAGCAATGTGTTCGGGCTTGTTTCTTTGTTTGTTTGTCTGTTTGTTTTCTTTCCCTTGCTGGTGATGCTGGTTTGTGATGATGCTGGTCGCTTGCGATGGCTGGTTTCTGATGATACTTGTTGTTTGTGATGCTGGTTGCTTGTAATGCTTCATCCCCCCGACAGCAAACAACCGAAAATATCACTAATTAAATCAGAAGGTATTTTATACAAGTCTTCCTGTTTATGAATGATAGGATTATCACCCCATTCCGCCTTAGTTTTTGGTGGTAAGCGTTGAGCAGTTTCAATATGTTTCCCATTCCTAACCTTCCCACAATCCCTTTTACATAATGGTCTAGGTGTCCATGTTGTTATGTTGGTCCAGAGCCTAGTCCGTTTCCTGTAATTAAACCCATATTTACAAGACTCCACATCAAAATATTTCAATCCATTCATAAACGGTTGTTCCTTCAATAATCCTGTTTGGGGATTTTCTAGTATCCAGTATGTCGGTTTGAAATAATCTATAATTTCCAGGGTTTTTAAAACGATACTATTAGCATAATCTATTGTTCTAACCCCAGTTGTTTTATCCCTACTGTATTCAGTGCATGGAGGGGATGCCCAAATAAAATTGAAATGGTTTCTGTCAAACTGTTTGTAGTCCCATTCAAGTATATCACAATTAATATCAGCATTTTTCAAATCCAATGATATAACAGTATAACCGAGCGACTTTGCTACATTACCAACTGAAGAAGTACCACTAAATAGTTCTAATAAGTGCATGTATTATTAGAACTATTTAGATATTAATATGTTATTTTTCTACATTATGCTTTGACTTATTTGATTGACACGTCTTAGTCTTTTGATGTCTGCTTAATTTACTTTTGCGACCTACTGCTCCACACACTTCGCATGCTACATTCTGCTTGTTTTGTTCAATAATTTGTTCTCTATTTATTTGGTAATACTCTTTCCTATGTTGTTTATGTTCTTCTTTATTGTTTTGATACCATTCTTTCATTCCGTTCTTTATTTTCTCTCGGTTAAGTGGGTTATACATTTCTTTGTATTCTTGTGGCGTTCTACCTGCCACACAACGATTGACACATTCTGTATTTTGGATATGATAACCTTCTCGTCTAAGTAGTTGCTCTTTACTATCACACGGGTAGTTTTCAATGAGTTCTATCTTACAATTCTCAACTCCGTATTCGTCAAACAACACTCTAGAATTTGAATGTTTGTTTCGCCCGTGCCTTTCATTGAAATAATATTTCTGCCTATGTCTTGCCATCCTTTGGCTTAGTTCCTCACACGTGCTTCCTACATAACACTTTTCATAACCAACATCAACTATTTTGTAAATCTTACCGTTCTTATATCTTTCCATATCTGCTAATATCTTTAATCATCTTTTCTTTAATTTATTTTATCCTGAAATGTCCATACGGCAACGAAGTAAAGGCATCTAAGTAATGTCTTTTATTTTCAAAATGACTGAGAGATTGCTTAACTTGAGACATTGAGAATAACTGATGGTTGCGACTACGAATAAAATTATATGTTATTTCATGATTTTTGTTTTGAAATAATGCTTCGTGATAGTTTTGATACGACAGTTCTTTCTTCACCTTATGTTTCACTACACCTTTTGATTTTTTATGTTCATCATCCTCGCCATGGATAGTAAAAGCATATGACTTTGGTTTGAGAGCTATGAATTTGGTAATTATCTTTGAAGAGCATTCGTCCTTAAACATTCCTAAGACCTTTTTATTAGTTTTGTCATGACATGGATGCTCAACAGGATAGTCGCTAAAATCCATGTGTTGCTTTATATCATTGAAATCCTTATAGACATCATCAGTCATTGTTTGAATTACATAACTGTCAGTATCAGTATATATCAATTTGATGTTTTCATTATACTTCTTTTTCAATACATCATAGTAAAACTGATACATATGTAATTTGCTTAAATCTAAAATGCTCATTCCTAAGAAAATCGGTTTATCCAGTTTCAGTTTTGCTTTAGTTTTCTCAACTCCGACGAGATTTTCATTAATAATAAATCTATTTTTGAAAGTTGGATTATTAACGCATTTTTCATATCTAACTTCATTATCCACCAGTTCAAAGTCCATATGGTTTCGCTTGTCTTCCATAGTTTTTCCGTACACCGCGTTATTCATTAATTTGAATAAATCTTTCTCAAAATCGCTTTTGGCTTCTTTCCTTTTACCAGTGTTGAAATCAATCCACGGTTTCAACCATGCCCTCTGTTGAAACTTTATTATCCTATGGACTTTACCCATTTTCATTCCCATTTTCAAATAATACTGTAAAGTCTTGATATGAACCACATATTTTTCTTTATCCTTTAGATTTAATATTAACTAACTTGTTTTCTCGTCCTTGGGACTTTTACCATCATAATATATTTTGAAGACTTGCTTTTGATAGTCGGAAAGCATATTCACATTTACATTCATTATTTCAGGCGCTAGTGGATAGTCGGAGTGGAAGTCGTGCAATGTTTCGGGATATTCCAAATCAACTTCCATAATATAACCGAACTCATCGTTTTCATTCCATTTTTCAACAATGGGAGTTTTCTTTGCCCACTTGATATTTTTTAGCGGTAACTTCTGGGACATTGCCAAACCATACAAGTTATTAGCATCCAAGTAACTAATATAATTTGATGGCTTGTTCTCATCATATGCTTCCCCCATATACTTATTATTTGCCACTGCTAATTTATGACTTACCTGACACATACCACCTCTCATTCCCTTTTCAACCATCTCAAACATTTCTTGGTCATGCAATTGTTCTATTTCAACACCAGTTTTTAGAAGCATCGCGCCCCATGCGAAATTTGGCAACGTATAATAATGAGCGGGGTCTAAACCGTAGTATTCCATACACAAGTCTCTAAAGTTTTCAAATACATCGGTCAGTAGTAAAACATCAGTTCTTAAATACAAGTCGTGATACTGCCCGAGCGTCCTAATCCCGAAGTGCTTCCAGACCTTCAAGGCTCGTTCGTAATCCTTGTCGCTTACATGTTCTTCACTCAATTTACTGTAAAACGCTTCTTTCGGTGGTAAAGCCCTTTCCTTAAATCTTTCAAAATCATCAAAGTAGTCATAGGGATAAATACCCTTATCAGTCAATAAATCCAAATCTTCATCGGTTTTAACATACGGGTTTCTAACGCTGTATCTGAAATTGTTCTTCCAGTTCTCACGCTTTTTATCATCCTCATATTTACTCAACTTCACCAACTTATCCAACGAAGACGATAAGAAACTGAAACTGTCCTTGAAACAAAGATTTTTAAAACCAAAGGTTATAAACTTTTCGCTGTTCTGAGCGATACATTCGATTTTAGAATTTTTGTTCAGTTCGTGAGCTTTGTTGATGATTAAGTGGGCATCATAGTTTTTAAGGTTATGAAGAAACACAGGGATTTTATAATATCTCATACTAAAACCAAGATTACAATCATCGTGGGCGCATCCTCTGTAAGCTCCAGTAAAGTGACAATGGTCTCGAACCTTCTTGTCCTCAGGTTTAAAATCATTTCCACAGATAAAGCAAGTAGTAGCATTTTCAAAATCTTCCTTGTCCTTTTCAGTCATGATTATCTCTTTTACTTCCTTCATCCTACTAATAATATCTTCTCTGACTTCATTGATTTTTTCAACAAACTTATCCATACAATCTTCACCTCTATATAAGTAAGGCTCACTACTTCCGGTTATAGCATTGACTACATTAATCATAAAACCACACGGACGATGATTTTGATATGATGTAGTTTTAGCTTTTGCCGATTTGCTTTTAACATCAATTGGCACAGTTAAACATTCAAAGTCGGCATAGATTACGAATGGAGCTTTAAGTTTCTTGAAATGGTTTTTGAATGCTATTGTTTCACCTGCTTTTGGCATTTCTATTTTTTGACCCTCAACTGCTAGACATCCCTGTTCTTCGTGTTTCTTTAAAAGTTCTTCGGTCTTGAAACCATGTGAGCAGGTTCTACAGTGATACTTCTTCGCCTTCATCTTGTTAGTCTGACTACTCATTAACTTATCATAATTTTTGATATAAGCGTAATGGGATTTAACATCATCAGTCAATTTAATCAAATCGATTTTGCGTTGTGCTTGTGGGTTGTTGCTTCTTTTGTATAATAAAACCGTTTTACTATTCGTATCAGGGTTGATGTAATAAACATTGACGGATATGTGTTTATTATCTTCTTCAAACTGTTCTATTTCATCATTACCTACTGGAAAGTTAACATTATCCCACTTGATGAAACTATCGTTAACATATTTCTTATAATGATACATGTCGCAGGGATGGTCTTTTTTGAATAACTCATAAAATCCACATTGAACGGAATATTTAAAACATAAGTCATCCTCGTTTTTAATGTTAATACAAGCCTTTTTGTTTGCCACCCAGTCGGGTAATGGAATGAATGATGAACCACGGGTAGGATTGTACCTATCATAACTGATGACTAACTTTTCAACTTGACCAAGAACCAATCCCGACTGAATGTGTTCGGTTATTTCAATTTGTGTCTCAATGTCATGTCCAATGTTGTTTAAGACGTTGTTCAACTCATCGGTATTATGAATATTGTATTTTCTGCTTCTTAACCTCCTTTGAATAAGTTCGTTGTCGGGATTTTTGAATGCTAAATCAGTTTCCACGATTATTTTCAAGTTCGGGTTTCTGTTCAGGAATTCGGCCAGTCGTTGCTTCTGGTATTTTAAGTAGGATAAACCTTTCAACCCCTTTAATCTTATATCACTTACCGAGTAGGTGTTGGCGTATCCCTTGAACGCTTGTTGCTCGTCTGTGATTTTGGACTTGAATCGCTTGACATAATCCTGTAAGGGTCTGCCTCTCGTTAGTTTTAGATAATCAGCACCTTTCATTAAAAGGCCATGCTTTCTATATCCGTCACTCCTTGCCACTTCCTTTAGTTTCGTGTTCAATACGTTTGAAACAGGTTTGTTCTTATCATATCTGTAGGTCTTATCACCTATTTTGAGTTTTGGTGTTTGCCTCCCTTCTTTTTGTATTAGTTCGCCTTGTTGGCTGTTTAAAATGAAATCTATGATTTTATTTTCTGACATGGTAACCATAATACTATACTCTATATAATATAAGGTATTTTCTCTTTAAGTAGTTTTTCGGGCTGGGGTTGACTGTTGGAGAAAATGGGTTTCGGGTTGAGAATGAACGCATTAATCTCATTAAGTGTTTTTAATAAGATGAATGATTATTATTTTTTCATAATGTGCATTGTCGCGAAGCTTGCGAACAAATTTTAGATTTCTTGTGTTTAGATAAATTTGATTTGCTTGATATCGTCCTTCCGCAGTCCTCACAAGTGTAAGACTGTTTTAGGTTTTTGTTGTAGTAATTCTGGTGGTAGTTCTTCTGGTCGTCCCTCCACCTCACGGGTTGCTCACTGTCATCGCTCGAAGTCTGTTTCTGTTCGCTTATCATCTGTAAGACTAAGTCGTTTTCTGCTTTCATCAGTTCAACCATCATATCAAATTCGTCATTCGTTATTCTCTGTTTACTATTACCGTTAATAAAAATTCCTGTCATTTTACTATATTAGGGCGTTTTGTCTTTAAGTAGTTTTTATTTTTTCTTCTTGCCTCGGCTACTTTTTGTATTTGTGCTTTCTGGGCTTCTACTCCTGCTTCTTGTTTCCATTTGTTCCCTCGTCCATTCACTACCTCTAGCTATTTCTTGGGGTGAGTTGCTCCTGCTTCTTGTTTCTAATTGTCTTCTGTTCATTTGATTACCTCTTGCTCTTTCTTCTGGTGAGTGGCTTCTGCTTCTTGCTTCTACCTGTCGTCTTGACCAGAATGATGCCCTTGGTTGTTCTTCTTCCTGTTCCCTTGATTGTTCTGATGGTGTGGATGTCTTCTTGTCACGTTTGAATAGTTCAAATACGCTCTTGTCTTCTCCACCTAAAAATATGTTTCTTAACGATTTTATTTCTCGGCTTTCCTCTTTCTTATCTTTTTCGGTTGATGCTGATGACGATGATGATGTTAAATGAAGACTTTGTAAATCTTCCTGCTTTTCATCTTTTGGTTCATCTTTTGGTTCATCTTTTGGTCCTGAAGTTGCATTACTATAAATTTCATCAGTAAAATCTTTTGCTATATATCGTGTTGTTTGTGCGTCTGCCTCGTTGTTTTCATATAACTGTGATGTTGGCGCTACTTCATCAAACATATCAGGGAACAATTCGTGTTGAAGAACTTGTTTATCAGTTTGAACCCTAGCATTCAACCGTAGTCTCCTATCGTATTTTGAAAGGTCAAAATCGTCAAAATCTATATTGTTGATTGACAAGTCAATTACCTGTCTTTCGGGGATGATTTCAATTTTTAATCTGTGCGTCATCGCTTCCTTTAGCATTTCTTCAAAAGTAGGGCGTCGGCGTAATCCATAATATTTAACAGTCATATTAAATATTATATATTTTTTATTGTTGAGTTGATGAACTTGGTTTCTGTTTGAAGTATTTGTTATAAACATTGTCATTGTAATATGTTTCTAACCGAGCACGAATTCCTTTTCTTTCTGTTGTTCTTGCATTGTTATATTCGTCTAATAATTCTTTGAACTCATCGTATTTATCTGCATTTATTACATTAAATTGATGTAGTTTTGAAATTATGTTATCCATCATAGTTCCCGGATTTTTCGATAAATACACCGGCCACAACCACTTTATACTAGTTAAATAATTTTTGAAAATTCGTTCGTCATCAACGTCTTCGTTTTCGACATTTTGTAATTCCAACTCGATTGCTTTTTCATGCATTTCCATTATCTCAGCATTAGTAACGGTTGTTTGCGCGTCATCGTCATCATCTTTACCTTTTTTCATTGCTTCTACTTCAACAACTGAGTCGTCTTCTCGCTCATCTTCTTCTTCCCCTTCCTCTAATGGTTCTAATTCCGGCATTTCATCAGCGGACACCATTGAATGAACTTCTACACCGGCAGGATATGAACTCTTTGAAACAGCGCTTGCCATTTCTTCGTGTTGTTCTCTCCAAAGTCTCATTTTTTCTGCAAGTTCTTCTTTCTGTTTCTGTGCTTCCGTTAGTCCTTCTTGAATGAAAGACTGGTGTTGTTTCAGTGTGTCAGCAAGTTTCAATTCATCATTAAGTTTAGCTCTTACACTACCATCGTCCGACATTGCTCCTTTCATAACTTCTCCTCTCCGGTCTAGTTCTTGTTTCTTTTGAATGTCTAAGACGTCCTTATTATCAAACTGACTACCGTATTGGTTTAATCTGTATCTTGTCGCTTTTCTGTCTATCACATTTTCAATTGATGGACGGTTCTCATCTCCTACCAACGTTTCTTTTAACAATTCATCATAAGAAGGTCTCAAATGTAATTGTGATTTCAATGAACCTACTTTTACCGGTCCTACTGTATTCAATCTACTAATTGAATATTAATTATTTAGAAAAATAAATTAATCAGATATATTCTTAATCATTTCTTCTAAATGCTTCTTTCTTACAGTTAGTTGTTCCTTCGTTTGTATTCCATCTGGTGACCGTGTGTTGTCTAATATGATTCTTATTCTGTCTAATTCCTTTCTGTAACTTTCGGTTCTGTTGCTTTCAGCTAAATCATTTCTATACTTTATTAATGCTCCCTGTGATTGTCTCGCTTCCAGTGTGTCCTTCAACTGTTTAAAATAATTCATTCTTGAAGCAACTCCCCATAAATCTGAAACATTATAATGACGTTCTACTTGTGGCGCCCTTTTAAATTCTACATTTCTATGACTTCTCATAAGCATGATTTAATATATATTATAATTAGATTATTATTTAAAACATTGATGAAGATAATTTGTTTATTTTTTCTTGTTTATCTTGTTTTTTCTTTTGTTTAAGTTCTTCATAATGTTGGCTTAATAGTTCTGTTGCCGTGGGTTTCTTAATAGTTTCTTTAATCACTTCTTGTTTAATCTCATTCTTAATTTCTTCTTTTACTTCTGGTTTTATCTTTCTAATATTCTTTTGTGGATTGACTGGGAGCATCTCGGTTTTTGCCCCTTTACAATTTTTAGGATGTGAGTGTCTCAAACTTTTCAATGTCATCTTTTTAGAGCATTGTTCACATTCTACTAATTCAACTTCTTTTTTAGTTCTTGGTAATGCTTTTGCTTTCGCTTTTGGTTCAGGAATGACTTCTTCAGGTTTAACTTCTTCTGGCGTTGGTTCTTCATTAACTGTTTCATTTTGTTCAACGACTTCATTATTAACAGGTGCTTCTTCTGTTTTAGTTTCATTATTAACATCTACTACCTCAATACTTGACATATAATATATTCTATATATTTTCTATATGGAAAAATTAAAGAATATATTTAAATAATATCGCTTTTCACAAACAATAATGACAGGGATACATTTACCCCATTTAAATTAATTTCATTTCCTAATGAATTACTAATCCAAAAATCTAATTGTTTAAAGCTTCTATTTGATACATCCAAGTAATCCAGAGGGTTTAATTCCGAATCAAAGACAATTCCCGCGTGTGGTGCTGTGACTGGTACTTTCTTAACAACTGTGCTATCACCGGTTCTTAAATTTACTTGATTATAATTAGACAATTGAGAAGAATGAATATAAATATTTCTAATGGGTTGAAGATTAACGAAACTAGAAACATAAGGATTATTATATTGATAAACTACCATTTGGTAATTTCCTAAAACTTCATTAGCAGATTGCAAGTTATTAGCATCAAAAGTTCCATTCCATATATAATCTGCATATGTTAGTTTCATTTGTTCATCAGTTAACACAGCGAACTTTCTATCGGCATAGTTTGAATAAATTGTTATTTTATTAGTTTTCACACTGTAAGTAACTTCATAAGTATTTGAGAAATTAGTATTATCTACAACACCATTTATTTTTGACTTTAATTCTGTCGCTAGTTCTGTGCCAGTATATACTCCTTCGTCCAATTGTAACGCTAAATAATGGACATTTGTGTTATCTTCATCTGGAACTAGTGGAGAAGAATAAAAGTATAATATATTATTTAATCCTGACTGAATTGAATACCACGAGTTAGGTAATGTTACTTCATGAATGTAGCAATGAACTCCGTTGTCTGTTTGTAATGTTTCCGGCAATTCAACTTTGAAATTCGATGATGAACCGCTAATTCTATGAGCGCTGTCAATATAGACCTTCTTATATGTGAGCATTATTAATTAATTGAGAAATTAATTTATAACTTTAAATATATGATTAATAATAAAAAGTTAATTTATGAAATGAAGCATGGGAAAATTAAACATTATCAACCTTATAAGAAAACAACTAAAATAACTAATGTTATGAAACAAACTGACAAAATATTAAATAGTTATTATCCTAATTCTAATTTAACTGATGCACAAGGATTGAGTAGAGCCTATGGAAATGGTAAAGGTTTTTATATTGATGGTGATAAAATGTATGTAAGCGGAACATTTGGAAAAGGAACGTTTGGAGGTGCTGTTAATGACATTCTGGCAGATGTAGGACTTCCCTTTAAAATGACAAAATATTCACAACGATATAAAGACACATCAACAGCATTGGATGAAAACAATGAAGTTAAACATCTTATAACACATAGTCTCGGTTCAAGTGTAGGGGCACAGATAACAAAAGATTACCCTGAAAGAGAATTAACTTTAACCACTTATGGAGCGCCGTTTATATCACGAAGGTCTAAAATTACCGATGATTACATTAATTTTAGAAGTATCTTAGACCCTGTCAGTATTGCTGACCGTGGTGCTATAACTGTTTATACTGGTTCATTAAATCCATATACTAACCATGATTACATAACTGGATACGGAGACCAAGGCAAAGATGTTTCAAGAAGTGTTGACCCGGTAACGGAGATAATATAGTTAAATAAGTACTTAAATATATAACTATATAATATTATATATGAATAATCAGTTAAATGAAAACTTGACAGAAATTGAAACAACAATACACCATTAACAATTGAACAAAGATTAATGGATTTATATAGAGATAATAAACGAACATATGTAAAATGCCAATGTGGATGTTATATATTTAGAGGTTTTGAATATTCCAACTGTTATAATTTTATCTTGTTTAAAGCAAAAGTCGCAAATAATAAGTTCTTGTTATTAAATGACAACAACAGATGTAATCACACTCAATCAGACATTGACGAAATAGTAAAAAGAAAAAACATAAATTTATTATCATAATAATATTAATGATGCAACATAAGAAATATGACAATGAAACAACAGATGATATGATTAAGAATGAAAATAAAAAGTATAAGAAAAGTTCATATGAAGAAATTAGAGAATTAGTAATGGAGAAAGAAAAAGGGAATAATCCAGTTGAAGATAAGATTAAGAAAAAGAAAATGAAAATATTTAAAAATAATAACTCTAATCAAAAGGATTACACTAAATTATTTAATTTAGTTTAGTTTAAATTATTTCTAAATTAAATTATATATAGCAATGGAAACTTTTAGTGCTGAAGATATTCTAATTGACAACCTCTCATCCAAATTAAATAAAGGTGCAAGTTATATCAACGACCGTCGTTCAGTCTCGTTTTTTCCTTCTGGGAGTAATATCTACACCCCTTCATCTGGTCAACGTGTGTTGAAAATAGCTTTACATGCTGAAGATAATACTTGGCTTGACCCGCAGAGTGTAATGGTTTATTTCACTGTTGAAAACACTGACTCGTCAGACAATAAACGCTTACGTCCTCTGTCTCCTGCTTATTCCTTTTTTAGAAGAGCAAGACTAATTGCTGGTAATCAACTTGTTGAAGACATTGATTATTACAACCGAAATCATCACATGATGAGTTGCATGATGTCAAAAGGAGCAAGAGACAATGAAGACGCCCAGAGTTTTGGTTATAGGTATGATGATGATTTAAACACACGTCGTGCAGTTCCTGCATCGGGTCATATAGGTTCTGCATATGACGCTTACACAATTCCAGGCTTTAACAGAAAAATGGTTGTAGGATTTAAACCGATGCTTGGTTTATTCAATCAATTTAAGTATATCCCGTTAAAAGCGTGTCCTCTTGTTTTAGAACTTGAATTAGTTTCAAATTTTACCGATTGTGTTGTTACAGCGGGTGGGTCGAGGTTTCCAGCAAGTGGCAACGCAGACTCAAGCCTTCATACAAATGAGCAGTTCTCAATTAGTAACGCATTCCTTCAAACTGATTTGGTAAGCTTGGACAACGACCTTCATAATAAATATGTTGCACACCTACTTGATGGGAAAGAATTACCTATTACTTATAATACTTACATTTGTCAATCTAATCAAGTTCCCGATGGTTCGTCGTCAATTAACACTACTGTTGTTCGTTCAGTGTCTAAACTCGCTACCGCGTTCATCTCTTTCAGTAAAAGCGGAGTAGGTGATATTCACGTTATGAAAGAATACAACAACTTCTATCATCCTATGTATTATTTGAACTACCAAGAAAGCGGATACTACAATCACGACCTTGATTTAGAATTTCAACTTCAATTAGGGTCAAAACTATATCCTGAGTATCCATGCCGTTCATTAACACAAGCATTCTATTATTTACGAAAAGCATTAAATTTACCATTGTTCCATCAACATCATTTATCGATTGAATATTCTGCTTATCGTGTTGATAAGTTTATCTTTGCTATGGATTTCGAAAAGGTTCCCGATAGTTCATATACTGGAATTAACACGAAAGCTGGGCAACAGCTTTTAATTCGTGTGAAACCTGTTGGAAATATGGTAACAGCAAATATGCCAGATACAATATATATAACGTTAGTGAGTGAACAAATATTATCCATACGCGATGCCGGAGTTCAGATACTTGATTAAAAATAAGTAAAAATGATAATATTAAAAATAAATAAATATTATCATTTTCTACTATTAATATATAATGCCTTCAATAAATTTAACAAACTTTGAGAATGTTGTAGCGCACACAATTAGCGAAATCAATTCTACAAGCGGGGTAACAAACATTAGAAACATATACGCTAATCAATCAGATATAATTGATTTACTCAACAACAAAGCAGACCAAGTAGATACTTACACAAAAGCACAGATTGACGCTAATTTTTATGATATAACTCAATCATACAATAAGACAGAAGTTAATGTATTATCAAATAATATTAGTTCAAATACATTTTTAATAGGTAATCTGACAATAACTTCAAATACAAATTTTAATAATATTTCATCAAATACAAATTTAATAAGTAATTTAAATTCTACTATGACAACTAATTTTAATAATATTAGTTCTAATTCTAACTTAATTAATACAAATATTAATAATATTTCATCTAATACACATTTAATAAATAATTTGAATTCTACTATAACAACTAATTTTAATAAAATTAGTTCTAATTCTAATTTAATAACAGGATTAAATAGTACAGTAAATTCACATATTTCAGCAATATCAGATTTACAGAATGGAGGTTCACTTAATGAAGCAGATTATTATAATAAAATAACAACTAATAATTTATTATCAAATAAGTTAAATACATCAATATTAAATAATACATTAATACATAATATAACAACTACTGCAACTTTCAAAATAGCAGAATTTGGAAATTATAATAATTTCTTTGAAATGTATAATAATTATTTTGATAGTTATGTTTATGGAAATTTAAGTGGAGCAACTATGTTTTTGAATCAAAGAGGTTTTGGAGATGTAGAAATTAATAATTCTTCAACTTTTCAAAATGATAAAATAATATTAAATCATAATACTACAATATTATCTAATTTACAAGTATCTGGTTTATTTTCGTGTTCGTCTATTTTAGATATAGCAGGTTCTGATGCTAGATATGTTTTACAGTCAGATAATTTAGCAGGATTAATAAGTGGTAATACAAATACGATAAATACAATAATTACAAATGATAGCGCACAGGATGTAACAATAAGTCAAAAATTGGACAAAGTTAATACAACTGCTCAAACAGTAAACTCTCCACTAATACTTAGTTTAACAGATAATACTAATCCAATATTTAGAATCCAGGACGCAGTTAGTAACCAACGACTGGAATTTAAAAGAGGTTGTCAGTTGGACTCTTATCAAGGACTAACAGGTGCTACTCCTTATAGATTATGGTTAGGATGGAATACAGGAGATGTTATTATTGGAAGACCTAATAATTCTTCAAGAATTACGATTAACGGTAATGTTCATACTTCATACAATTTTGCTCAAGCACACGGAACATCATATTTCGAAGGAGGTGTGTATATGAAAGGAAATTTATTTACAAATAATGATTTTTCAACAGATATTAAAACAAAAATAGATAATATCAATACTTCAATAAATGGATTAGAACCATATTTAGAAACATATACACCGGATGCAATAGAAGGTTTTTATATACATCATCCTAATTTTGTAGCGTGTAGTGTAGGAGATATAACTAATGCTTCTAACCAATATTTTATGGCTGATGGGCTTGTAGGAAAAACAATTTTTAGTAAACCTATAGATGTGTTAGGTAATATTTATACGAATGCTGATGTTAATTGTGATAATGTTAATATTGATACTGATGGTAAATTAACAATTGATACAAACTGTGAATTATATAGATATGTTAGTGCTTTTTCATCTTTTGATATGAGGAATAGTGATGCTAATTCTTCAATTAGATTTATTTGTGGAGACCCCGCTGTTCAGTCCAACATAGTCGGGGCAGTTAATATTACCAGTGGATGGACTTTTAATACTGCTACTGCTGATTTTATGGGTAATTTATTTGCTGATGATGTTTATATTAAAACTAATGGAGCATTAAGAAGCAATCATTTAGCACCTAACGGAGGAACATTAATAACCGTTGATACTAACTTAGCAGTTCAAAATGCATATTTAGCAACTAATACAATACAATCATTTGATTTAACAACAGTTTCATTTTTAAATGATATTTCCATGACTACTGGCACAGACATAAAGCTTGGTACGAGTGAAATATCAACTTATTATGATGGAACTAATTTATCTACATTTGATGTAATATTCAGAACGTCAAATACAGCTTTTAGAGTTTCAGATAGTTCAACTACACCTTCAGTTTTATTATCTATTGATAAGACATTTGGAACAACAGTAAATACTGGAAGTTTTACAAATAATGCCTCATCAACTTTTAATGAAAATGTAACAGTTGCAGGAACGAAGAAATTGTTATGTAATACACTTGAACCATCAACAGGAACTAACATAGATTTAACAGCAACGACAGTAACCATTAATGGAACGTTTGTTGATTCATCTGATTCGCGGTTGAAATATGACATAGACAATGTCAAATCTAACTGTATGAATATTATTAAGAAATTTAAGCCAAAGAAGTTTAAGAGACACGATAGAAATGACGGGGGTAAAACTCATATAGGATATATCGCAGATGAAGTATTAAAAGCAATTCCTAAAGAGTTTGAAAATATTGTATGTAAAGATAAAGAGTATTTAGGATTGAATTATTTAGTTTTACCCGTGTTGGTTCATAAAGCAGTATTAGAATTAAATGATAAAATAGATAAACTTGAAAAAGAAATTAAGGAATTGAAAAAAGAAAAATCTAAATAATAGTATATAATGGGTATTGGTCAAAGCAAAAACGAAGAAAATAACAGTATGGAAGACATTAAGAATTTAAGAGTAGATGAAAAAACGAGAGCGGATACTTTAATAATAAAATCTATTCAAGAATGTGTAACGAGAATAGAAAAGTTAGAAAATCAAAAATCGGACAAACTATTATATAAATTACCTGCGTTGAATTTATGCAACGCTTCATTGATTTAAATTAATAATATTAATATGATTCATTAACATTATTAATTAAAAAATATGAATAAAATTTACTAATAAAACTTTGTCTTTCTTAATTGATGACTTTAATAGTTATTTTTTTCACTTGTAATGAAATAAAATTAGCCACATTTTCCCTATACACTAAATTAGTTTTATAAAGGTCTTTATTAAGAAAATAATAAATATCAAATAAATTATTTGATGTTAAAGTACGATTACGAACATGATTCAAAAAAGTAAATGAGGTAGATGTAACAAATATATCATATTCAATTTATCAATTTTAATGGTTTATGTTTTTGATGTAATTTATCTAACTCACTTAAGTTAAAAATATATGATATGCCGTTTTTGATAATATTTTTCATATTGATATTATCAATTTCAAAATACTGTGAATTCTTTAATTTGTAAGACTTATACACTGGTTTAAATTTATTAATATAATTTTCAATAATATTATTATTTTGTATTTTTAATAATCTAACATCACCTAAATTATAAGATAATACAAGGTTTTTAATTTCTATTGGTAAATCATAAAATATCATAATATAGTTGAATATTTATTTTATTTTAAATGCTTTTTCAAATCTAACATATTTAGTTGCTTTTTAATCATCTGGCACTCTTGTTGAATCACCAACACTATACTTATCACTATCACTATCAGTATCATTTTCTATACGAATATGTTCTTCTAATTCTTTCCTCATTCTTTCTTCTTCCTTAAAAGTAATATGACAATCACTTTCAATATGGTTAGTAGCATCCTTCATTAAAAAAGTTTCACCACATTCACACTCTACTCATTGTTGTAGTCTTTGCTTTCGGTATTCCTGAATCTGTTTTGGTATATCGCTGCCGAAAAACCTTACTGGTTCTTCATATATTCTTTCTTGAAACATTTTTAACATTCTATAATATATAATAGATTTATTTTATTTTAAAAGCTTTCTCAAATCTAACATAAAACATATTATTAACATCTTTGGAATTCATATTAACATAAAAGAAGGAGTAGGGCTTATCATCTACCGCTTTATGATACATATTTAACAGTTGCTCTTTATCAACGATGGCGGAGTTTTCCTCAATGAATGACATTAACTCTGATACATTCTTTAACTTAAAGATATACAACGAACTAGAATTCAACCTAATGATTGGTGCTAGGACACGATATTTTTGAACACTTAAACAAAAACTAATGGCGTCGTGTCTGCCTCTCGTTGCCAGTCCATGAAGTAACTTACTATATCTAACAAATTTAGGGTCGTCTGCAAAATCATCAACAATGATTAAAATTGAATGTAGTTTCTTCATCTTCTGTTCTTTCATATAATGAATTATCTTTCTTTGTGTGTTAATTATTTCTTCCAGTTCTTCAGGTTGGTAGGTGTCATAATATAACTTTTCTTTTTCATCATCAACCTTCATATTATCTTTTTGATATTTCTTGACTTCAACGAAGGTAGGGTCATTATGAACCGACGGGCTAAAAATGAATATACGGGCGAAGCAGTCCCTATAAACATTTAGGATAAGGTTTTGAATTAAAACTGTTTTGCCACCCGTTGATGAAGCAACAACAATTGAGCGAAAAGGTAGTTTTGGTACATGTTCATATTTAGATTGTTTGAAATCGTAATCAGTTATATTTATTGGTTTTATTATTGGAACATCAGACATAATAAAATAATATTAAAGTTATTTAGAAAATATTTTATATTTATTATTTTATATGAATAGAAGTTATTCAGATTATATTGATATAATAGATAAAGTAGAAAATATAGAACAAGTTGTTATAACTGATAATAGATTTAAAAAAGTATGCTATTTTGTTTTAGAATTAATTAAGTTTGTGATACAATATATTAAAAATATAAATATTAATATAGATGGGGAGAAAGAAAAAGAATAAGACAGAATCAGTTGTTTCTTCAACTGATGAAGAAAAAGAAGAAGTTGTTAAAGAAACATCAGTTATTGAGTTTGCTTGTCCAATGTGTAAAAAGATGTTAGAAATGAAAAATGAATTAGAAATAAAAAATAATAAAAATTGTAAATGTTCATGTATTCCAACAAGTTTCAAAATAAGTAGAAATGATAAGAAAATGAATATTGATAAAACTAAAGACAGTATAAACTTAGAAACAGATGTTCATAATATTGCTATACGATTTGGGAGGGGAGTTACTCCATCAGATAATGGTGATAAGGAAACTCAGGAAACTGTTAAACAAATAATGAAAAATTAGTATTTAAAGAGTAGATTTAACATAATTGCAACATTTAGTTTTAAAAGTTTAGTTTTATAATTTAGTATATATGGAAGAACATTTAGCGAACATTGACAGTAGTTTAGAGTTGTTGTTTCCAAGATTAGAAAAAGTGTTGGAGCAAAATGAAAACATACTGAAAATCTTAAAGAGCTTGAATATTAAACCTACATATGATAACAATAACAATTATCAAGCAAAAGAAGTAGATAGAGACAGTAGCGAATACTAAAATAAACGAAACATTTATGTTAAAAAACTGAATGAAAAAATCATAAAAGAACCTCAACAATCAAGTCTGGATTACTATCAAGTCAAGTATAAAGAA
This sequence comes from Effrenium voratum, assembly GCA_963377175.1. Classification (NCBI taxonomy): domain Eukaryota; class Dinophyceae; order Suessiales; family Symbiodiniaceae; genus Effrenium; species Effrenium voratum. The sequence continues at coordinate 11,760 of CAUJNA010001584.1, read as the reverse complement.
GATACCAAGAAATAAATTTAAACATTAACTAACAAAATTTCGTGTCTCAAAAGCGGTTTGTTTATTCCTGCTACTTTGTAAGTTTTATTACCCATAATATCATATTCAATTTTATCAATATTGAATATTTTATTAGACCATTTAGAGTTATACTCCTTTCTGTCAGTGTAATTACCCCTTTTCTTTTGGAACACTTTTACCTTGTCGTTCTCCACTATTCTGGGATACTTTCTTTTGTTTTTTCTCGTAGTTTAAGAATGACCTTTACATTTATTTCATTGTCGTCCTTGTGTGCTTCAGACGGTGTCATCCTTGTTGATGAGTGTGATGTGCTGTTATACTGTTTCAATGTCGGCGTTAGGGCGTCGGTCCATTTCATGTTGTTAAACCTAACTCTGTCGTGAATTTTGTTTTTCATCGTTCTAATAAAACGCTCGGCCACATTTGCGTGGGTCTTCGTGACGATGTGGTTTATTCCTTCACTGTTGAAGAAATCCTGAACTTGATTTTTAGTTGCAAACGCTCCGTCGTCATCAGAATACACGGACATCGGATAACCCATCTTTTTAAAGCTTGTTCTCAACGCCTTCAAAACGTGCTCTCCGTCTCTTTCCTCCATCGGTATTACATCTGCTAATTTACTGAAGATGTCAATCACGACTAAAGCATACTGTGGAACATTCTTGTCTTTTGCTAAAGGTGACATATGCATTATGTCTATTTGATATTCATATCGTGCGAATGGAGCGGTATAGGAATTAGTACCTCTATAATTTTTGATTTGTTTATTTGGTTGTTTCTTTAAGAAAGACTTTACATCGTCTAATGTTATTGTTGGATCTTCTTCCTTTGCCTTCTTGTGTGTCGCTTGTGTGCTTCCGAAACCCTCGTCTAAGTCGTAATAGATGTTGCTGATTATTTGGTCTTCTGTTAATCTCGCCATTATATTAAATTGTTAGAAAATATTTTTTCAATATAAAGCCCCACCCCTTAACAGAAAATAAAAAACTACTTAAAGAAATATTAACTTATTATATTAAGTGAAAATATGACTGAAATAAGATTAGAGGACTTGAATTTAGAAAATGTCGGAGTGATTGCTGACTTATCAAACTTGGTGCTATCAGACGAAGAAGATGATGATAATGACAGTTATAAAAAGGAATTAGATGAAGAGTTAAACAAAATAAAGGGTTTCATCAAAAGACACCCTTTGCCAGCAGTTGATGAAAACGAAGAATTCTGGAATGATGTCATTAGCAGGTTTAGGGATAATAGCGGATTAAACTTGATGACGATATACTCATTTGTTAGGTTTGACATCATGAAAGAAATGTATGAAAACCTAACAGATGAAGACATCATAAAAGACTGTGGTAAAAAGTTAAACCGTGATGGAAAGTTTAATGCAATGATTATTAACCACTATATCTTATCAGGAGCGATACGGAAACTAATCAAAGAAGACAGTCTAGTAGATGGACAGATGCGAATTATTGAATTCTGGTGGGATGGAATAGGTGAATGGAAAGCGTGAGTGATTTAGTTTAATGATATTATTCAATTATAATATGATTAAACCTAGTTTTTATAATCTATCAACAAGGTTAAGACATTCAAATTAAACCTGAAACCCAGACCAGCCGACCAGCAACCCCTAGCCAAAACTACTTAAAGAGAAAAAACCTTGTATATTAAGAGAAAAATGAGTAAGGGTAAAATGTCAGAGAATAATTTTATGGTTGAGAATTGTGCTAGCTTACCTGTTGATGTATTAAAAGGTATCATTTCATATAAATTAGGGGAACCTGAGTATTTGAAAATAAAACATAATCATATTAAGACATTAAAGAGAATACAACAACAATATAAAATAAACAGAACAGAAACAAAAAGAAAGACAAAGCGTCTAACTGTTGTAGGTGGTGATGATATAAAGAGACACGTAATTGAGTATTACATTTCAAGAAATAAACCTTTAAGCATTAAAAGCATTGAAGATATAGTTTTTAATGAAAATGAAAACTTAGATTGTTTGTTAGATGGCATTGAAACCGATAACAGTTATGGAGAAGTTATAATAGTTGAGGTAAATATGTTTGTAAGGTTTCATCATTTCAATTATTATGAAGACGATGAGTTTAGTACTTTTAGTTTTTATTTTCGTAGTGGATGTTGTAGATAATATAACCATAGATAATATAGCTGATGTAATGAGAGTGGCGCATCAAACAATAGACAGTCGTATGGAAGATGCAAGAAGTAGAATGAATTTTGAAGGAGTACAAAACATAAGGTTTAAACTAATGGTTGATGAACCTGTGTAATTCATAACTAAACCATAACCCCTAGCCAAAACTACTTAAAGAAATATTACCTTATATATTAAAAGGAAAATGAACGGTGATGGAATCAATAATTATATCAATAAAAAATGCTATGATTGTTGTCACTTCAAAAAAGAAAATATGGAATTGTATAAATTGAGTTTACCTAATGAAATAGTGAATAATATTATTAATTATTCAATGGATGGTGAAGAAGACATATGTAAAAATTGTAAAACTTGGAGAGATAATCAATTTTTAATCAAATGTCTGTTGGGAATAAAAAGAATACATAATAGAAATGTAGAAGATGATATTTTAATATTTCTAACTGTAAATAAAATACCACCTTACGATTGTGTTAAACAGTTTCTTAAAATCAGTAAGAAAAATATGACATGATTTATGATATATTATGGATGTTGGGTTATAGTCAAGAGAAAGGAGAAGATGTTAAAGAAAATATCAAATTATTTATTGAAAGTAAAAAGTTTAATGTTCAGAATACAGTGAGAGATGTTAATATTATTTTTAAAATGATGTATGAAAGAAGTAAGACAAACCAATTAGATTATTATCCTGAACTGAAATTATAATCATAATATAATAATAACATGTAAAATCTTATATGTTATAATTATACTGAACTTTTAACCTATAAATGAAAATTAGTGAGAAAAACACTCACAAAACAAATGCACCACCAACGCCTCAGAACTTGATAACTACTAAAAGGGCCAACTCTTTCAAATGAAACAAAATGTCGGCCCCCAGCCCAACAATGAACAAGGGGGGCAATTACCAAAATGATTACCTTAACGAAAACGATAAATAAGCTCCCTAAAAACCCTCTTTTAAAAACGAATAAGGTGGTTAATACGTTTGAGATGAATATAAAAAACATAACAGGGGACCATCAACAGACCACCCCCCAGGCCCCCTACTGTCTCCATTTTTTGGGGGCACGGACCGTAGCATAGGCAAGGGAGTTTGGACCCAAAACCAACAGAATTGTTTTTAAAACATGTTTCCAAAGTTTGGTAAAAATGTGTTCCAACTTCTAGCTAGGTTGCGCTTCCCGCCTCTTAGATTGCGTGGCCAGCTCAGGCCCGGCAAGCCTGGTCTATGCGGGTGTAGGCGGGCTTGTTGCGTTGACAGAAAAGTAGTTAGGTTTAAAGCGTGTGTGTGGGGGCTTAGTGAAAATGTGTTCCAGCTTCCAGCTAGTGTTTGGAACAGGAAGTTCTTGTTTTGTGGCTTGGTTAAGTGGAAACATGTCTTGCGTGCAAAAACTTTTCTGTCCACAAAGGTGCCCAAGCCCTTAAGCCTACAAGCTGGCTGCGCAATCCCACAACTAAGAGGCGGGAAGTGTGGCTTAGTTTGGGTTGTTGGATACCCGCAGAACCTAGTGTTTGCCTTTGCAAGTTTTGAAGCGTGCGTGTGTGTTCCAGCGAGTAGTAAGGAAAGGGGGCCTATAGGGACTTAATTATTTTGGTTTTTTTGCAAAAAAACCCGCCAAAACTGCATAATTTTCAACCAGCTGAACTCGTCACCAGCGATGTCACCGCTTCATCACCGCTCCGTTTTTGGTGCAAAAAGCGCTCAAAACGGTCAACACCGAAAAGTTCGTTTTTTCGTGTCAGACGTCAAAAGTGGTGCCTGAACCTCCAAATTCGCTCGTTTTCGGTCGAAATCGGGCTCCAGGCGTTCGCCGTGCTCTGGATTCCGTTTTCTGCCCGGAAAAGCATGCAAATTCCAGCCCGCTGAGCTTGTCACCGTTCGCCTCCGCTTTGTCACCGCTCGCTTTTTGGTCGCAAAAGTGCGCAAAAGCGGCCCCAGTTCCGGAACTCGTTCTCCGCAGGGTTTTCCGCGGTCCGACAGCCCGCCGAGGACCTGCTCGGAGTCCGGCAGCCCGTCGAGGTGGTCCGTCAGCCCGCCCCGCTCCGTCCGGCTCCGTTTTTGGTGCAAAAAGCGCTCAAAACGGTCGAGTCCGAAGAGTTCGTTTTTCCGTGTCGGACGGTAAGTGGGATGCCTGAGCCTCAAGTTTCGCTCGTTTTCGGTCGAAAGCAGGCTCCAGACGGTCACTTTGCTCAGGATTCCGCTTTCGGCCCGGAAAACCGGCGAATTCGCCCGCCGAGCTTGTCACCGTTCGTCACCGCTTCGTCACCGCTTCGTCACCGCTCTCTTTGGGGCCGAAAAGTGCGCAAAAGCACCCCAGTTCCCGAGAAGACTCGGTTGGTTCATCAATGGCTCATGAATGGGCAAGGTTGGCTCATGAGTGGGCAAGGTTGGCTGATGAATGGGCAAGGTTGGCCCACTGAGACAAGTGTCCTATAAAACTAGGCACGCAATGCATAGCTTGTCCCAAGCGTTTTGACCAACGCCATTTGTCACTTCATCAGAGGTCTCATAAGTGAAGGATACTTTCCCTCACTTCACGTACTGGTAGCACGGGGGTGATATATAATTGTACTGACCCACAGCGACACAAAGGCCCAGTGCGTAACGACTACTCCTAAGAAAACATGTTTGAAGGACCTGTCACAGGCAACATCCCGGAGGTCCTGGACAACGGAGAGGTAACTGACGGCACCGCAGGGCAGCTGGCCCTCGCTCTGACGCCCTACGCCCAAGTAACTGACCTGGCGGTGAACACGGCAGCCTCCGGCAACAACGCGGCGGCCATCCAGTCCCTGGACGACCGGGTCACCGCCGAGCTGGCCTCAAAGCTGGACAGCAGTGCGTTGGCGCCGGCAATCGCGCCCCTGGCCACGGCGGCGGCCCTGGCCACCACGGACGGACAGGTGGCCGCGCACGGCCTTCGACGTGCTGGAGGGCGTGGTGGCCACGATGGACCAGCACTCCCTAGACATAGCGAGGATCACGCCGCTGGAGGTCGACACCAAGGTGGCCAGCTCTCCTGGAAGCCGTCACCGCCGCGCGCTGGCCTCCGAGCTTGCGAGTCGAGACGCCTCCATCTCGGGGCTGCAGGCCACGCCAGCGCCCTGACTGCTTACGCCGCTCTTGGAGGTGGACCCAAAGATAGCAAGGCCAAATTAAGGCCAAATTAAGTCCAGATTGGCGCACATGCAGCAAACATATGGCTCGAAATAAGGCAAGAGTAAGGCAATCGTAAAGCCCAATTCAAGGAAACACTGAAAGCGCGCCTGGGGAATTTGAAGAAACAGAAACTGAAAGCCAAACTGAAGTAACATGAAATCCAATCGGCGGGCGGGTTGGCTACCAAGCGCCGATGGTTCAGGAAGTTGCTTCAAAATATAACCCCTAATAAGCCCTAATCAGCCCTTATTTATTTTGGGGGGGTGGTTTAAAGGGGGCTGGTTTGGAAACTATGACCAACTTAACGCCGGACGAGAGCTCCTCTTCGCCTCGCAGCTTCGCAAGACGGGGGCGCCTGGAGCACGGCCAAGATGTACTTCACTCCAAACGGAGTTGCAAAGCTTCACTTCGGCAACACAGCGGAGGGGAGGAGGACACGGCCTCAGCAAGATCAACGACGAGGCGCTGGTGCAGACGAAGAGCCTTGACGCAGCTGTCCCTGACCACGCCTCGTGATCGCGGGCAGCAACACGACTTCACAAATTTGTCGGACAGCCGGGTGAGGCCGACGTGGCAGAGCTCCAGCAGACGAAACCCCCTCTAAAGGTTGGTCTGTCGTGACCACAAAGTAGCCGTCGTCCCCCGTCAGCTCCGCGCGGCGCCTTGGTGGCCCGGCCCACCGTCTTGGCGTTCTTGTTCGCAGGTTCCACGGAGCCTCCGGGTGAAGACGTCCATCACCCCAGGCCATACTTCGTCTTCCCCCGCGTGTTCTGGCTGAAGTCGATGAGGTCGGCCTGCAGCCGGTCGTTCGGCCCCTTGCGGCCGACTTGCCCAGCGCGCGCGGCCGGGGCGCTGCACCTGCCGGCCCACGCGCCTCGAAGGCCACGGCGTCACGTCGAGGTCGCGCTGCCTTGCGAGTTGGTACTCCGCGGGTCCCTCACGTCGAAGTCGCGCCTCCATTTTAAAAAACAACTTTGTTGCCAAAAAGGAGCTGAGCAAGGTTCAGGGAGGCCGCTCACTTTTTTTTTGCTCGTTGTTCGGCCCCCGCTGGCTCTCTCTTTAGAGGGGGTTTCCCAAAATGGTTTATATTCTACCTGAGAGGCTCCCAGCACTCGTCCGTCCAGCATTTGACCTCGTCCTGCGAAGGATTCGAAGTCTAAAACGCTGCGTGGAGGCGTGTGGCTGCAAAATAATGACCCCTAGATATGCTTGCAATTTGGCTCCAGGTTGCATTTCAAGCGAGCCAACCTTTGCAGGGCTAAGAAAAAGAAAAAAAGGGGTCCCAAAAAAAGGGGTCCCCGAAAAAAAAGGGAAAAGGGGTTTCCTTTGGCAAAGCTTGACATCGCTTGAAATGCAACCTGGAGCCAAATTGCGGCGCATATCTAGGGGTCTTATTTTGCAGCCACACCTCTCTCTTTAGAGGGGGTTTCCCAAATGGATTATATTCTACCTGAGAGGCTCCCTGCACTCGTCCGTCCAGCATTTGACCTCGTCCTGCGAAGGATTCGAAGTCTAAAACGCTGCGTGCAGGCGTGTGGCTGCAAAATAGAGACCCCTAGATATGCTTGCAATTTGGCTCCAGGTTGCATTTCAAGCGAGCCAACCTTTGCCGGGCTAAGAAAAACAAAAAAAAAAGAAAACAAGGGGTCCCAAAAAAAGGGGTCCCCGAAAAAAAGGGAAAAGGGGTTTCCTTTGGCAAAGCTTGACATCGCTTGAAATGCAACCTGGAGCCAAATTGCAAGCATATCTAGGGGTCACTATTTTGCAGCCACACGCCTCCACGCAGCGTTTTAGACTTCGAATCCTTCGCAGGACGAGGTCAAATGCTGGACGGACGAGTGCTGGGAGCCTCTCAGGTAGAATATAAGCCATTTGGGAAACCCCCTCTAAAGAGAGAGATACCGGGAATGCAGGGATTCCCTGCAGTACCCCTGCATTGAAATTCCCCCAGGATTCCTTGCTATACGCTTAATTTCTTCAACACAAGTGCCAACACAATTGCCACTCGTGTTCACATTTCTGCCGCGCCAAGCCGCGAAACCTCCACTCCCCGGGTTCCTTGCTATACGCTTAATTTCTTCAACATGTCGGAATACATGTCGGATGAACATGTTCTTGGATTCAATCCTGTTGTGGCCCCAGGATTGCTCCCTTCAATCCTGTTGTGGCCCCAGGATTGAGGGGAACTCCACGCGGAACTCCACGCGGAACTCCACGCGGGCAGCAACCAAAAAATGGTTGGTGCCTGTTTCCAGGCGCGCCTGACACGCCAGCCCGCCGAGTCATACGAATCATACGGATCATACGGTCATACGGCGGCTTGGGTGCGCCACCCTGCCGCGCCTGCCCGGCATTGAAGCCGCGCCAAGCCGCTGAACCCCACCCGGGCAGGGAATTTGAATTGAAGGATATTATCCTTCAATTCCTGGTATACTTCCATGGAACACATCATACTCCGAGAACGGAAGTTCCAGAAGCGGAACCCGCAGTAGGGCATGTCCGAAAAAATCGGACATGCCCCGTTATAAATTCCACGCCAAAAAGCTTGCTTCGAGAACGAAGCGGAACCCGCAGTAGGGCATGTCGGAAAAAAACAGACATGCCCCGTTACAAATTCCACGCCAACGTGGAGGCTTCGATACCTAGCGCGCAGGCACGCAGCTGATGATGTCTCATATGTTATCACCAACTACGAAGCAGTGGCCGAATATTTCGGCCACTGGCTCCATCGTGCGCAGGTCCCGCGATTGACCGGCGAAATCGGTCAAATCAAAATTGAGTCACATCCGAAAAAAAAAACCCTGGTGCGGGCGGAAACTTGTGCCGAAGAGGGGTTGGTGTGTTTGACACACCAACAAGCGGTGACGCCTGTGAGGGGGCCCCGAATCACAGAGGACAAAGAAACTTCTCCGACCGGCCGGAGTTCGGACTGAATGGTACTCAACTGCGCTCGCGGCAGGAATCGAGCCCCGTGCGGAGTAAGAAGCGCTTAGCTCCTTGGCCAACGCCTTAGCCACTGGACTAAGGCGTCGGCGAGAACATATGTAAACATGTTTGAAGGACCTGTTACCGGCAATATCCCGGAGGTCCTACAACGGAGAGGTGACTGACGGCACGCACGTCACCGCAGGGCAGCTTGCCCTGGCTCTCACGCCGTACGCTCAAGTAACGGACCTGGCGGTGAACACGGCAGCCGCCGGCAACAACGCGGCGGCCATCCAGTCCCTGGACGCCCGGGTCACCGCAGAGCTGGCCTCAAAGCTGGACAGCAGCGCGCTGGCGCCGGCAATTGCGCCCCTGGCCACGGCGGCGGCCCTGGCCACCACGGACGGGCAGGTGGGCAGCATCGCCGCGCTGCAGAGCTCGCTGACCACGGGCCTCTCCAACAAGGCAGACCAGTCGGCCTTCGACGTGCTGGAGGGCGTGGTGGCGACAAAGAGCACCCCGGACGGCGTGGACCTGAAGCTGTCCAACTACAGCACCACGGCGGCCATGAACGGTTCCATCGCCTCGGCCAACAACGCCACGCTGGCCACGGTGGCCGCCAACTACGGCCTCAAGACGGTGGTGGACCAGCACTCCCTGGACATATCGGCGAGGATCACGCCGCTGGAGGTGGACACCAAGGTGGCCAACGCTCTCCTGGGGGCCGTCACCGCCGCGGCGCTGGCCTCCGAGCTCGCGAGCAGAGACGCCACAATCTCGGGGCTGCAGGCCTTCCCCCCCTCCCCCTCCCCGCCCCCCAAGGCCGGAGCCAGCGCGCCCTCTGACGCTTTACGCCTGCAGTCGGCGTGGACACTTCCTCCCGAGGGGACTTTTTTTCTCTCTAAGATAGCGGCGGGCCTCCTGGGCGCAGTCTCACAACGGCAGCCTGGACGCCGCCCGCGCAGGCCGCGCAGGGCCCTGTGGACGCCAAGGCGCTGGCCGGCTTGAATTGCTTCCACGGGGAACGGATTGCGACACGCCGTGGAGGTAAGACACTAAAGATAGCAAATGCGGCTGCTGGGCCTCGCCACCAAGCCTTCGTCACAGCGCAGCTTGCTAGCCGGGGCGCCAGCATCACAGCGCTCCAGGGGGCCAAGGCCGACGCGACGCTGCTGGCCTCACACGCCACGAAAGCCGCGCTCTCCGCCAGCGAGACCGCGCTCCAGAGCGCCCTCGACGCAATCCTCGCGGAGCTCGCCGCCCTGCAGCTTTCCGGCAGCGGAGTTGTTAACGCGCCGGCCTGGGCGGGCTTCACAACTTGGGAGCTCCTTCGCGGAAGCAACGTGTTCGCAACCTGCACTTCATGGCTCCTCTCTCTGCTGCGCTGGCCAACGGCGACGACACGCTGAGCATCACGGCAGACTGCTACTCCACGGCGGGCACTGACGCTGCCATAACAGAGCCCTGCTGGCCTACTACACCCTCACAAGTGGACACTCTGTTGGGAGACTACCGAACCGGAACGGCGCAGGACGCGGAGACGACCGGGACCATCACAGCCGCGCTGCTGGCCTACTACACCTCCTCACAAGTGGACGCCCTGTTGGGAGATTACCGCACGGCGAGCGCGAGGACACGCAGACGCAGGCCGCCATCGCGGGCGCGCTGCTGGCCTCCCGGACGGGCCCGGACCAGGACGTGTTCACCACCAACCAAATCACCTCGGCGCTGGTGGCGTACCGCTCAGCCGCAGACCAGGACCGGCAACGGCCTCGAGCATCGCCGCCGCGCTGCTCAGCTACTACACCATCGCGCAAGTAGATTGCCGGCAAGCTCGGAGTCGCGGAGGCAGCCTCTGCGCTGCTAGCAGTGCGCTTTCCGGACGACGGAGGGGCCGACGAGGTGGTGGCCGCCATAGGAGAGCAGATCCTGGGCCCCACGGACGTCTCGCTGTCAAACTGGACGGTTCGCCCCAGCAGCTGCAGCGTGGTCCTGGCCACGCACACCGCGGGAGTGAGCGTGGACGGCTACACCCTGACCCTGGCGGCGAACTCGTGGAACATCGTGCGCACCTACAACTTGACGCCCGGCAGAGAGCTCCTCTTCGCCTGCCGCTACCGGCTCCGAACGGGGTGGCGAAGCTGCACTTCGGGGCGCACTTCCAGGCGCCGGGCCTGCCCAACCAACGGCTGGAACGGTGGACGTCTACGGCCTTCAGATCCTGGACGCAACCCTGGAGACCGGCAACGCGGAGGCGGAGGAGGACACGGCGGCCTCGACGCTGCTGCTGAAGCACGAGTTCCTCGACGGAGGGGCCGACGACGTCACGCTGGCCACCCTGGGCGGGTGCTGCTGGAGCTGGAGCCCACGCTCATTCCAGCTGGAGGGCTACGCCATGACCCTGAGCGCCTTCGCCTGGAACATCGTCCGCACCTACACGCTGACGCCGGGGAGACGCTGCTCCTTCGGCTGCCGGTACCGGCTGGGCACGGCCTCCAACTTGGTGATGTACGTCAGCGCGGCCGACAACAACTCGTGGGCGTCACCGGCACTTTCCTCGGCACGCCCTCCAGGGCGTCTGGAGCACGGCGCGCCTGGACTTCTTGGTGCCGCCGGGCGGAGTCGCGAAGCTGCACTTCGGAGCCTTCGGCGGCTCGATCCCCGGGCTGGTGCAGCAGTCGGCGGACGCTGGACCTGTACAGCATGCAGATCAGGGCCAGCGCCTTCGAGGGAGAGTCGGTCTTAGCAACGGACCTGCTGGCGGACTCGCTGGCCCTCGGGCTCGGCCACGCTGGACGGGCTCACCGCGCGGGCAACGTGGGCTGCGACCAGCTGCTGTGCAACAACGTGAACTGCACCGACGTGTTCACCACGGCGTGGACGCCTTGGGCGCAGTCTCATCAGCGCGCGGCCAGCGTGGGCCTGCTGAGCTCCGCCAAGGAATCACGGGCAGCACACTCACCATCAACAACACGGCCAACGCCGGGAACTCACCACGGTGGGCGACGTGTCCACGGGGACCTTGACGGCCTCGGGCGCAGCGACGGCGGCGCACCGGCGCTCACGGGCGCCACGCTGACGATCCCCGGGGCGGCCTCCACGGGCCCGCTGGACTGCGCTGCACCTTCACGGCCACGAGCGGCGGAGTGTCGACGGGCAGCGTGTGTGCGGCGACGTGACGAGCTCGGGCACGCCGCGCCGCAGCTCTTCGCCTCCAACACGCTCACCGTGACCAACACCTCAGACTTCTCGGACGATCTCTTCCTGACGAAGAACTGGGCGGGCTGGAGCAAGCTGCAAGTGTCCAACAACAGCGCGGCCCCCGACAGCGGCCCGGAGCTGCGGCTGCTGGGCAACCAGAGCGCGCGGGTCTTCCTGGAGCTGGACGGCGGGGCGCACCAGTGCGAGCTCATCATGATCAACGACGAGGCGCTGGTGCAGACAAAGAGCC